>CAXIWW010000313.1:2500-10000 GCA_964036315.1 Acanthosepion esculentum
GGAAGATACATTGGAATCTCAAAGACAAAAATGTGAAGCGAATGTTATAATTCCTAAGATAGATTTTTGTTATCGCCTATACTATGATTCCATGCATTGTTTGTATTATTTCTACAATGTTACGCTTGGGTACGTATATAAGAAGCACAGTATACCCATCATAACATAACTTTGATGAGAGAAACAAGGCTCAGATTTGTTTGAGAACAGACACGCGTTAACACGCGCAGAGTGTTCTCAAATATCTAGATATGACTCTCTGTCGCCTTGGCTAACTCATCCTTCAAAAATCACGAGGCCATTACACAACACAAGACCCTCACATGAACAGAGATGTACAATGCATCAGCTCTAGCGGATATGACTAACCGTGATAAGGAATATGTATCTAATGCCTCCGATTTTAAATAACTATTTGAAAACATTAATACATTTACACAACCAATCAATTATGATCAGATAACGATGGTAGCAATGCCTCCTGTTGGGTCAGATCATATAATTTATTATTTATTATATTTTTTTTATGTATTGCATTATTTTTCTTTATTTAGTTATTATATTATGTATTTTTGTATTATTATTTAAAGATCCTTAGTTACCACTTCAAGCCGAGTACGTCACTATTTTTCTTACCAGATCTAAACCGTTACTACGTTTGCTTCCTTTTTATGGTAGAGTTTAGATTTCTTGTGAACAGGAAGTTATCCGTGATAGGACTATAAATTGATAACCGGAATCCAAGTGTGTAAATAAAAAATGAGCAAAGTTTTTGATGACGAATTGCACAAAGGTCCATACCCGATCACTCTCGGCTGGGTCAGCGTGGAGATTAGCTTTTATGTTGCAAGCCCTGATAACACAAATGAACATCGGCTAAAAACATCACTGATGATGTGTTCCAAAGCATCAACATATCTATTTCACAAAATTATTATATTATTTATTTATTCTACTATTTATTCCTTTCTTATACTATTTGTTTATTTATTATATTATATATTTTCTATGTTACTTTTTATTTCATTTATAATTTTATATTACTCATTTATTTATTTTATTATTTTATTTTTATTATACTATTTTATTTGTTTAGTTATTAATCTATTGAATAATTCGAAGGTTATTTCTTCATTTTCTTCTATTCTTTCCATCAGTTGTAACTGTCGACTTAATTACAAACACCACCGTCATTTACCTAAATTCTTCATTTCTCTCCTGATTAGTATCTGTCTGTATTTCTGAGATGAGCTATTTACATTATTCGGACTATTGTCCTCATCTTGGTCACCATATTTATTATAACGTTTCGGCCGGTGTACGCTCCGGCTTTCTTCAGGTGATTGGAATGTCGAACTGAATCCTTTATTTCGCTCACTGGTGTAGTTCTTGTGACAGGAAACCAAAAATATGTGAGTTCAATACCCGGTTAAGGCAGTGGGGAATTGGAGAGCTGAATTGACAGGAGATAACTGATAACTGACATCCATTAAAATATGGCACGTGGAACTAGAATAGTCTACCCCAGTGAGCGAAATAATGGGTTCAGTTCTACATTCCAACCACCTGAAGAAGGCCGGAGCGTACAACGGACGAAACGTTGTAATAAATATGACGACCAAGATGAGGACAATAGTCCGAATAATGTAAATCCTCTCCTAATTACTCTCACTTTATTTTTACTAATGCCGTTGTCGGAATAATTGTATCGTAGTCCTTATTAGCTGTTTTTCTAGTATTTTTCATCAAATTTCGCAGCGTATCTATAATGACTCATTCATATATTCCTTAATATCACCATCCCGAACGTGAACGATTAAGTATCTCCACTGATTCATTTACTTTATTATCTGCGAATTATCGTCAATTCTTTGTGTTTTTATCCACGAATTTTAATTCATATTTTTCCTTATTGAAACATATTACAACTCAAGCCTAGAGATCCAGATATACTCTGCTATTTACCCTATAGTTGGAGGGGAAATGATAGATTCGTTCTTTTTCAAAGGCAAATAGTTATAATGTTAGCGAAAATGATGCGGTGGGGATTTGGACTCTTTCCGCCATAATATCCTTTAAAGTCCCAAACATATCCACTATTATTTCATTAACTCTTCTTTCTTTTTCTCCTGGGATCGAGTAAAACTATATTACCTTGATTAATATGACCTGAAAACTGGATATTTTAAAATAAATATTCGATGTAGGTTACAAGACATGAGCCTCTGGGTTTATATTTTCAAAAAGAGGAATGGAAAAATGGTCACTTTTATTGCCGTCTCCACTTCTAATTATAAAAAGTATATTACTGTGGACTAAAAACAAAGAATGGAGAATATAAAAAAAACATACTGGAAATGAATAAAGCAAACAACATACAGAAAACATTTCTTTCATTCTATTACGCAGTAAACAGATTTCCGTCTCTATTCCTTCGGAGATAAGAAAAAAATAGTTTAGTCGGCGACGCCGATAGGAGGGAAAATATTGCCTTCTCTAAATAAAGACGACTAATAAATAATAACTGTTCATATATATATATATATATATATATATATATATATATATATATATATATATATATATATATATATGTGTGTGTGTGTGTCTATGTATATGATAAAATATAGTTTTAAATATACTATATTTATGGGGTAAAGTGCTCAATATCAGACATAGAGCTTATAAAAATATAGAAGCAGACAATGTTGTTAACAAACAGAGGCGACAGTCTGCAAATGTTAAATCCAATCGCAACTCTATGTCACGAATGACCAAAATAAACAAGGTATGACGGTTGCGTATAGCATGAAATAAACTGTCTCCTCTGGGTATTGACTTCAATGTGTGCACACACACACACACACACACACACACACTCACACTCACACTCATCCCCCCACACACGCACACACACATCGGACGTCTAGCCACACTGATGAGCTGTCATGCAGCGAAACAGTCTGTCTGTGGATGACAATATATAGGCTCCTGAAAATGTTATTTCGGTTGAGCTCTCTGGGGAGGAAGTGGGGCTTTGTAAACAGTGACTATTACGGCTCATAATGCAAGACTCTTCGGTAAATCGAATCGAGTTCTCTCTGTCACTGTGTGTTTATCTAAAAATAAAAACGCTTAAATTCTCCTTCATCCCTGCCGTGCGTCAACGGCTTAGTGGTAGAATCGCCGACTGACACTAATTCAGTTGGGTTTCGATCCTAGCTAGAGGCAAACGGACGTCTAGCCACACTGATGAGCTGTGATACAGCGAACCAGTTTGTCTGTGGATGACAACATATATATATATATATATATATATATATATATATATATATATATATATATATTAATCAAGCTCACCCCATGCAAGGTAATAAAGCCACTGAAAAACACAAAGATTTACTGGTTATGCAAGTTTTTTCCAAGAATACTGTTCTCATCATTGTTGTTATTATCACAGTGTTTCGGCTTGGCGATCCAAGTAACCTTCAGAAAATTTGGAACTAAATAATTTATTCAATCTACATGAGTAGACTGTGCACGTTCCGCTGATCTTGCCTAGGAATATCTCGTTTTGTTAGTATTTATTGCTTTCCTTCTTTCCGCTGAGTCTAAAGTTTCGCTTCGACAAGAATTGTCTACAGGGTGAAAACTGTTTGAGCAATAACTTAGTACAAAATAACTACAAGCGAGATATTCATAGATATGGATATGGACAGTAGAGCAAAAAACAGTATAGCTCGTAGATAAATAAAACGTTGGTTCTATATTACCTCAAGGTTATCCACATCGTCAACCATTCTGAGAAAGGCTGTAGGTCAAAACTGCAGAAACTTTGTGAAAATAAAAACAAAAATGAAGACAATATCCGTATTGCCAATAAAATAAAATAATGATAAAGCTTCATCTCAGAAATTTATACAGAAATAATTCCAGTTCTTTATTCGTTTTTTTTTTAAGTTTGAAAATATCTGATTGTTTACATGTAGAGGAAGAATATATCATGACGAATGATCAGAATGCATTGTTCAATTACTTATTTCGATCGTGGTGATTAAACAGGTGAAGCGTAATAGTAATAATTATGTGTAATTCTCTTTCCACGATGTAATCTTCTATCTGAGAAAAAAAGGAATTAATTAAAATAGTGAAGATAAAATAACTTGTGAGTTTCCATCAGAACGGAAAAAGGCTAAATATGCATCCAAATAAGGATAGTAAATTTATGGTCAAATCGCGTTCCTCCCTTTGGATCTCCGCTGCTTGCTCAGCCGCCATTGCCCATAGGAATAATTTCTTCCACCTATTTCGTAGCGACATATCCGACTGCAATAGACGTCTCTTTGCCTCCGCCCGTAACGAGTGTAAGCGTGTCCTCAACGAAGCTAAGTCATTATTTGCTGCTCGGATGAAGGAACGTATTGCATCTAGAAAATTCGGCTCCAAGGATTAATGGCGTCTCTGCAAGCGCATACTGAAAAATAGCAAACCCTCTATATCTCTTTGTTCAACCAGTTTGAGGTTCTGACCTCCTCTGCCGACAGGCTGAATGCTCTGCTCGTAAATTTCCTTTCGATTCAGCGCTTGGCTCTTCCGGTGTACCCATACCCGTCTTCACTCTTAGAACTATTGAGCAGGTTACACATATCCCCGTCATTGGTGTCGGGCATTATTTTTAATTTAGACCCCCAAAAGGCTAGTGGTGGAGATGGGGTACCAGCTATTGTCTTGAAGAAATGCGCGCCTGATTTGGCGCACCCACTTTATATAATTACTGCCTCAAGGAGTCTTGTTTTCCTAACTGCTGGAAGTCCTCATCCATTGTTCCTGTCTTTAAGAATTCTGGCGACGCCGCTGACCCTTCTAATTACCGTTCTATCAGTCTCTTACCCCTCTTCGGCAAAGTCTTCGAGCCCTAATAAACGCCAAAGTGGTTAACCACCTTACATCCCATGATCTGCTCTCAGACAAGCAATATGGTTTGGTGATTCATTTCTGTATCACATGTTTTGAACCCTAGTTTTGACATATCCTAGGTTAAATTTTGCTATTTAATTGGGATTAAATATTGATTAGAATCCAGCAGAACGATAGTATCGGAAACAAGTAGGAAACGTTTATAAATTTAACATGTTTCGCTTTTATTTAAGGCACATCAGAGATTTTGGGAAATGAATGATGGAAGTGAAAGTTCTATGTGAGTTCAACATTTTGTCTTGTCAATATCATCTTGTATACATGGCCACAATAACCAAAGCGTACACACACAGACATCACACACACACACACACATATATATATATATATATATATATATATATATATATATATATATGTGTGTGTGTGTGTGTGTGTGTGTGTGTGTCATTCACAGACAGTACTGTTTCGCTGTATTACAGCTCCTCAGTTCCACTGGACAACTGAATGCCTCAAGCCAGGATCGAAACCCAACCTTCTACCACTTCAGAGCTTCTACCACTGAGCCATCTTCACTCGACAGAACGAATCAGCCAAATCTAGCGTATTGTTTTTACAAACGTAAACAAACGCCAGGCAACAAAAGTGCTCCATTCATTTTGCTATTAATACCACAAGACAAAGACACGTAAGACCTATCTGAACACTGCAAAACAAACACAGAACTAAACTTACCAGCACTTTCTCTTCCCTAACTATTTTGAAAAATATCTGATAAATATAAAAGAAAAATGTTTTTGTCATATCATATATATGTGTGCGTTTTAACTCCAGCATGAAAATCAACAAATAGAGCCAAAATAAAACATTTTTCTGGCATTAATGTCGTGCTGTGACTTGTTAGAAATTAAATGGAAAAATATTAGTGTAATTCTATTTTCACAGATTCCGCTTAAGTAATGAGTGGTTTCCACTATGGTACATTAGCTAATTAAAACTTTTTAGACTGAACATACGATTTTTTGCATCCTTGAAAGTATCTACTTTCTATGAAAACATCAGTAAAACAAATGGAACTACAGATTTTAACAAAACGTAAGTGACTTTCTTTCATTTCATATAACAAAGAGAATACAACTAGTTTATTTAATCAAATATTGCGCCCTAACGTGCTTTCGGAGAAAATGAGTTATAGAATTGGATGGCTATATTTCTCTAAGGAATACAATCTTGTTTTCGTAACCTATTTCTTGATGCTGGTCCCAATGGAAACTCAGATTTCTGGAAATATGCAATATGTGCACGCATATCAGAGAAGAATCTTTATTGAATTTAGCCTTATGCGGTTTATAACGATCTAAGTATTGCAGAAAAAAATCCTATTGAAAGTAAGATTAAAAACATCCGCATAAAAATTAAATTAACCGTCACTTTACATCGCCAGCTTAATTTTTTTTCTCTCTTTTTGATATATATGGTGTATCAAAAATACGTTTACAAAGTTTGCTGGCGGCTTCCTCAAACCAAAACAAGCGTCATGAAACGTCATGTTCGCAAATCCTTCGTTTTCAGTTGTTAAGTTTAAAGTATATTTACATTACCTGGTCCTGTTATGCCATTTAGACAAGGTTTCATTTCTCTTTAGTGTACATTTGTGGATAGTCTGTATTCAGTGTTTAACGTGTGTAGTTGTGGGTTAACTGAGGAGTGTTCCGTTCAATGTCAGGATCGTGAGCAGGCAGATCTGATCTTTATTTACGGTCGCGGGAATGGTTATTGATGAGAAACTGCATGGTTGTATCAGATTGCCTTTAGAGACAAAAGCAACTGAAGCATACAACCTTTGTTACTATTTATAGTCGCGTTGCTTTGACTGGATCAGTGCCACGACAAACTATGGATCGTGAAAATCCACGAAGAACACAAATAACAGGTTGTCTGATACGATCCCGGTATCAGCACACGTCAAGTGACCCTAGCATGTCGTGCATCTCATAGTAACGCATAGTACAGCATGGATGATAGTTCAAAAGCAGCTCCTGTATCTGTATAATTTGAAACGTGTGCAGTCTTTCGCCCTCTGAACACTCATCACCTGAGTACTTTTGCCCATTGTTTGTTGCATAAAATGCCGAATATTTGTTTCCTTCTTCTGTTTTGTTTATGAATGAAGCAGCATGTGGAAGAGATGGAATTATAAATGGGCGGATTGTGAATCCCTATGGAACAATAAAGGCTAGATATCAGCATCAGTGTGCGATTAATGCTTGCGCTGGTACTGTAACTGACAGTCTGGTAGATTCATTTGTTTTCATTGCACGTCTTACAGGAGCTTTCTACAGAGAGTTTATTCGACCACATTTCCAAATATACTACAACATGTACACCTGCTAATGAGATGACGCATGTGATTCAGACATGGTGGGGCTCCAGCACATTTTAGTAACATTGTTGGTGATGCACTAGTTGACATCTAACATGAAAGACGGATAGGTCGAAGAGAACAGGTTCCATGACCTGCACGTTCACCTGAACTAAATCCTTTCGATTTCTTTCAGGATGGGGAGGCACCTAAAACAATTG
>CAXIWW010000313.1:15000-17500 GCA_964036315.1 Acanthosepion esculentum
ACATTTGCGACCAATGTTCGCGACTAACACACGCTTGAAAAGCATGACAATAGAACAATAGATGTTGCCCAACAATGATGGCGGGAACAATCCCTGAAATTATAAGTCCAATCGCTGAAGCTCTGAAAGGATATAAAGCTAAGCAAAATTGATTTTTTGAATAGTTTCAAATAATTCCTTGAAAAATGAACAAACCTGAATTGAATAAACTTTGTAAGAGCATGATTTTTAATAATGCCGATTAAAATGACTCATTGAAATACAATAAAAAAGAACAGAAAACATTATTTACATCACTTAAAATCGTAACCTCGAAATGCAATAATAATAATAATAATAATAATAATAATAATAATAAACAGTCGTACCATACTCAATTTGAAAATAGTCTCTCATCAGTGTTCAGTTGAACAGCAACTAAAATGAAAATCAACACATACCATATGCGATATAATAAATAAATAAATACCATATCCTATTATCCTTAAGACGAAAGACCAAAACGCATGCTTACAGAGGGATACTATTTCTCAGTAACGTGAATAAGACATGGTTTTAGAATTAAGTACATTAATAATTGATTAATACATGTTCAGCCTTAACGAACCAGATGTGTTATTGCACCTATGTAAATCGGCCAAATAACTTTTCTGCTTATCGAAAAGAAATTGTCCCAGTTACCTCTTAATGGCCGTATATAGAGAATGTGGCTGAAATACGTCCCCCATATACCTCCCAGAAATGCCTCTAATATAATTGTTAAACATTAGTGACAATCTTGTCTTCATGTACCTAATGTTTACGCTTAAGTTGGAGGTATTTCTGGGTCAGATATGTTGGAGCTATTTCTGTGGCACCATGTATTATAAATGTTTTATTTTATTGTTTACCTTCTCAGACCATTATAAAACTATGTTTGTTTTTTAAATTGTCCCATCCTAGGAAGTTTATATGAAAAAAATCGTATGCACATTTGGAAAAGTGCGTGTATTTGAAATTATGTTTGAATGATGTTTACTACACAAAAGGAAGAGCTTTTCTATCCACGTTCTGCGTTATATTAAGATTTGACTGAGAAAATCGTAAGATATGAAATATATATGCAGACGATGCTGCCACTAAAATCAAGATGACCAGAATATCATCTCACAGACTAGAGGGGCAAAGAACGGCTTGTATCTTTCACTGTTTCCAAAAGCAAGCTAGTCTCATCACCAGCGTAACGAATCTGAATTTTCTCTAGTCCTGGTGAAGGGTTGTATTTTCAATGAGTATACTTGTCTTGAATGTCCACTGGGACTAAAACTTACACTAGACTTCAACTTCCTCGAATGTATGAAGCATGACTAGAGATGATATAAAATGGCCGATTCTTTGCTTCCCTCAATAAAGTAACTGAATCCTTATGTTGTTAGTGCCAAATCGGACAAACAAATTGCTACAATAGCGTTGCAGTACAGACCAGACACCAGATTCGTTCTCGGAAGGCAGTTTTTTTTCCCAGACAAACGATTGCGGCTTAAAATTAAGTCTTTATTCAAATACCTAGCCACCAATTTAAGCATCAGACAAAATTATAGAAAGAAGCAAATTTTATTCTGGGTGTAACATTTTGCGATAGATCACAGATGCAGAGGCGTGATGAGGGGCGATCGGGCTAATCGGCGTGTGAGCGTGTCCCTTTCTTTTCGCGTTGCAGCAATCGGTCCGCTGGTTTCTACTGCTAGTTACCACTGTCTTATGGAGAACAAATAACTTTCCTCTAGAAAAATAATTCATCAATTCCGCAAGACCTGGTTTCACTCAGTGACATTTTCCAGGATCGTTTGACACGGTTCTTGTGATGGTCCACTTACATTAGCTGATAATCGGCCAGACAATAACTGTTGAAAGAATTTAGGTAACGTTTTTTAGATTACTTTCCGTTAGCATGATATTGGCTGACACTCAGTGTATCACTACATTAAAATATCTAGCCTGTAGCTACCCAACCCTCACTTTGCAGCAGTGACAGAGATCAAAATTGGTTGCATGGCCTTCGTGTAATTAATTATTTTATCCGCTACAACCGTTTTAACACAGACACACAGTTGTTTGCCTTTTTCTACACATCCATGGGAAATGTACTGACGGACAAAATATCTTAGATTCCACCAGCTCAGATATTTACTGCAAAAAACCGCCATGAGCTGTAAACATCGTCAAACCATTCCCGTTCCCTTCACATTCCAATGATAACAAGGACGTTCTAGTTGGGTTGTTTCTATTCAAGAATTGTTACTTCTCGATACAATCTCCGTAGAGTTTGCCTTATTGATCAATACGATTTTAATAATTTCAAATCTCGGCTAAATCGCTATCTATCCTACATAATATTATCTTTTTATTGCTTCCATTTACGCACTGACAACAACGTCATTCAGTAAATATGTAATTTGAGTTGTTCTTGAGTCATGTATTCGTTGAACAATAGTACAAAAACATGATATTCTGAAATCTT
>CAXIWW010000313.1:22500-47500 GCA_964036315.1 Acanthosepion esculentum
CGCCCTTGTTTATAAATTCTATTCATAAAGTTATTTTAGAGAAATTGATGATAAATTGATAAACTACTCTTTCAATTTTAATTTACATCTCCGTCTTATTTGTGAAAATGTTGAATATATTTCACGGAGATATATTTAGTTTGTATTATAAGAACGAAGGATTTTATTTTCCCTTTTATATTTTTTATTTTTGTATATTTCAAGTTTATCCCAAAATTATATTAAAGCATCTTCCGTTTTTAAAGCATTAGCGAATACCTTCACTTCTGTGCAAACAGAGTCACACATTCTAACATCCATTTGAAGAAACCATTATATCTCTGGGGAATTTGATATATGAATTCAGAATTTTGCGGTAATGAAACTTGCAGACACTGACAAGATTTGCGGCGAAAATATTCCAATAAAATATCTTTGAAATAGAAACTTAATAATATTAATGATACTACCTGCACTGTAAAAAAATATGAAATAGTTTATATCCTTTTATAATTGGTTTCTATTTAGAAAATATTAAACACTTTACATGGATTTGTCTTTATATTTAAAAAAAAGAAAAAGAAAAAAGGTCAATGCTTAAGATTCGTCTGTGAACAAATTTTAAATTTGAGAAAAAGTGCTACGCAAACTGTATATATGCCTCGTTAGAAACTCGTTCGGCTCGATAAGTTCTGGTGGTCAGAATGGGTGCCATTTTGTTTTGGACTTTCTCCTACAAAAAGCCCTTCCTCCCCCGGCCCACTGTTGCGGTGGTGGAACAGCGGTCGTACGACCCCTCCCCACTGCCACCAACACTGCGTTCTTTGTAACTTGAAGCCCGGGGAATCGAGCGTGCCGCCAACTATCGCTTGTGTCTTTTGCGAAGTATGTCGTCGATATTAAAACTGAATCCCAGTGAGTAAATACTTTATTAATAACTATTTTTTAATTTAATTTTATTTATTTATTTATTTTTATTTTTATTTTCTTGCCAAAAACTAACGCCTGCTAACCTCTTTTTCCCCTTGTCCAATTTTGTTTGTTTTTAATATAGACCACTGGGAATATAATCTGTTTGCCCACTTAATAGCCAATGTTTGAGATTTTCGGTTTATTTCTATCGTCAACTGCCTCGTTAGAAACTCGTTCGGCTCGATAAGTTCTGGTGGTCAGAATGGGTGCCATTTTGTTTTGGACTTTCTCCTACAAAAAGCCCTTCCTCCCCCGGCCCACTGTTGTGGTGGTAGAGACGGATATGCAATGTGATTGGCCCTGATCTGTCATCTCGTCTGCAGTCGCTCTCTCACAGACGCAATGTTGCATCACTCTGCCTTTTCTACAAGTACTTCCACGGTAATTGCTCTGAGGAGTTGCTTTCACTTGTCCCTAAGCCTCGTGAATTCAAGCGTCCTACGAGGCTGGCATCCCGTTCCCACCCCTTCACCGTTGAAACTGTTAGGTGTAGACGTCTTTTCTACTCCAATAGCTTCATGTCACGCACATCTCGCCTATGGAACTCCCTTCCCTATTACTGTTTCCCTGACAAATACAATCTCCAACGGTTTAAGTGTAGCGTCAATCGTCATCTCCAGTTGCCTTGATCTATCCACTTCCTGACATCTTCCATTCCTATCTGCTCTCGCCCTATATCTCCCGTAACCTCCCCACCTCGATCGGCCCTCCGTCCTTCTCTTTCTCCACATCCCTTCCTTTACCACTCCTATCTGCTCTTCCTCCAACCCTTCTGTAACCCCTTGCGTGATAGTGGCCACCGGCCTTGCTCGGGGTGATACGCTTAAAAAAAAAAAAAAAAAAAAATATATATATATATATATATATATATATAAACACACACACAAACCTACAGGGAAACGGGTTATGGTGAAATCGAATGTAAACTATCTTGGATGAATATATAATCATGCTTTCGTGCACTCGCATCAAATATATTGTCGCGAATCACTGACCAATTATCCTGATGAACAAAAGACTGAAAGGAATAACCAATTCTATTGCTGGCCAAATGAACAACCAATCTTATGTATATTTCTCACTAAAATCAATTAAATTCCGTACAGAATATTAAATTCTGCATAGGAAAAGATACTTATTATATGATGCTTAATTCGGTTATTTGATATAAAATTAAGTTAGAAGAGGAAATCGTGTCTAGAAGGCAAACGGTGATATAATCTGTAGTGAAATATTATCTCAAAATATCTGTGGTCGTAACTTAGGTTTTTACATCCAATAAAAACTGACGAGCTCTATTTGCCGCCCATATGTGCAAATACTTCTTAATATTTGAGTAGTTCAGTTCGGCTATTGTAAATCTTCTCGAAAGATAAATAATAGGATGACCATCTTAAGTCAGTATTCCAGAAACTGACTGTCCACTGGCGTCACTTGTTTCTGTTTTCTTTCTAGGGTCGATTTTTTTTAATACTGGCTCTTTTCCCAGAACAGTTTTCAAATTTTCAAATGCCGCCTTTTTCATTTGTCAAAATGAAATCCATATTATTTTTTTTAAAGCAGTAAAAAGTTCGGTCCCACTGGAGTATCGCTCTACATATATGTAAAAATTACAAGTTCTATAAAGATTCCAATTCTCTTTTCTTCCTAGATACTTCGACTTTAATATTTTGCCAATTAAAGATTTGTCTGGTGATATACCTGCCTTAGAAATGGAATATCGCCCAAATTATATTTTTAGTGTTACTAAATTTGTTACACATGAGTTATATTTAATCTTTAACACAACATTTATTTGTTCAAAACCATACTGGTTTTCCATTTTAGTTTTTCTTCATTAATAAAACCAATACAATTGACATCCGGTTAGCATATTTACTTTGTTTATATTGCGATCAATAACTTGCTCTATAGCCCTTTGAGGAATCGCCCTTATTCTATATGGCGTTATTTTTCATCTTAATAAGTCTAATGGCCTGTATATTTTTGTGGCTTCTTTAAAGTCTTTGTCAATAGGTATTTGAAGCATGTTTTCATACCCGCAAGGGAGTTCGAATCCCGTTCTACATTGGGGATAGGATACCAGTCTGCACGTATTTTGTGTTTTACATCTATTTTTAATAACATCAGATGCGCCGATCCCCATCATTCTTTCTTGAAATTAATAACGGGAAGGTTCATTGGCGGACCTCGATCAAGTAGATCTTGTTTCAAATTATTTTTTCCAGTTTTTTCATAACTATTGGTATTAGATGGACTAGCACTTTTTCCGGCTTCAAAATGAGGGGGCGATATTTTCCTTTAGTCCGTCTTTGTTTTTCTTCTGGGATTTACACATATGTTTAAAATGATTCATTATTAAACTATTTTCACATATTTTTTTTTATAAATGCCGGATATTTTTGTTTTTCGCTTTGATGTTGCTATCCACAATATTTTACTTTTTCTTTATCCCGTATGTGCCCAGATCTGTTACTTTCCAATCCTTGATACTGAACAAATTCAACACACTATACATGTGATAATTTTTCCAGTTGTAAAAGTATTAGTCATTTGTTCATACTCCATATTTTAAGGCTGTTTAGCAATTTCATTAGGATTTAATCCTCTTTGATTGGTTGTCTGATACCAGTTTCTTAAATTCACAATATTTAGCGTCTTGTCTTAAACGAAGAAATTATTCGATAACTGGTGCATTCAGTTTGAGAAATATTCATAAACTTAGCTCTCATTTCATTCACTAATTTTTCATGGGTGTTATGTTTTTCACTGTTAGGTGACTTATATCGTCAAACGTCATTTTCTCCAACAGTTTTGCGTTTAACTGCTGATAATTTTATGATGGTCTCACAATCAGCAGTAGCCAATAAAAAAATCTGTTACTTAGCTTTCTCCTCCGATTGATTTTAAATCCTTTATCTTTTTTAAAACTAGATTTAGCTGCTAGTATCCTAAGCCACTGTTTTGTGTACTCATAATTAACGTGTGATAATTGTTCGTTCAGTTCTTTAGGTGTTAGCGACGCCATTGTAGTGTTACTGAATAACGGGAATTTAGTATGCACTCAAATACTTCATATGTAATAGCGGTAGCTATTTCCTCTTTCTGCGACTTCATATGTAAATGAGTCAAATCATATTCAAATACGTTTTCTTCCCTAAATTCAAAGTAAACTATTAATAAAATATCGTTGAAGAAATGGAATGTAAAATCAAAGCCACCGAACAAGTGATTTCATTATATAATAAATACTTTTCACAATCAGTCAAATAAGATAGGTTTCAAAATGTGTCGAGATATATTCCGAGATTTCCGCCAAAAATTCTGAGACTTTTTGGTCAAACTCCACATAGACTCACAATTAAAATGTTATTATTACGAAGACTATATACTTTTCTTAACATTTGGTCCTTTCTCACAAAACTTTTTCGCGACTTTTCTGTCTTCGTTGAGCTTTTGAAGATCTTCCTATCTTGAATTCTACAAATACATGACGCACTAATTTATTTACTTTGTATAATAATTGTAATTTAATAATGTTTTAAACAATCTCAGACAGGGTGGTTTCTATTTTCTTTTATAAATTTGTCAATCTTCCTTTTCCCATTTTGAAAAAAAAAACAAAAGTTGATAATAGGAAAAGGTCTGTTGGAATGGATATTTCGTTACGTGAACTTGATTGAAAATCAGGGTTCAGTATTTCACTTATTGGACACTACACAAGTGTACACAGGAGTGGGAATGAGAGTTATTAAAGAATCCTTTGCTAATAATTATTCTGTCAGAATAGTAATTGGACTTGTGTCATAAATTATTTATTAAAATTCAAACAAGTACATGAGTCCCCCTTAAAATGAATCCTCTTCAAGTCTAATGCACTTTTCCTTCTTTTTCTGCCAAGCTTCTATGCACTGTTGGAAGGTTTCTTTTTGCATGACCCTCACCTCTGTCTTGCTTGCCTTCATGCCTTCAAGGGGATGTTTTGCTGATGCCGTTGAGCTTGTAGGAAACGAAAATGTCGAACGGAGCACGATCAAATGAACAAGAATGTTTTTTTCGTTATGGTGAGGCGCATCTCGGCCTGGAACTACCTGATATTCAGGGCGTTGTGAGCATTTGTATTGACGTCGTGAAGCAGCCATGATTTTTCCTGACAGAGAAACATGTGAAAAACATGCCAAGTTTTCAGAGAGTTAAGGTTACAGATATATACTCTCGAGATATGTTATATGATAACACAATAAGCTTATCCCTCTTTTACCGAGAGATCACACAGCAGAACCTGTCTCGTTAATTTTCAGGCAGACCTCGTATATTACACATTGTCAAGACACATCTCGATATGACTCCATCATTATTCAACGTTTCCAGCCAAAGTTTATGAATCTTAAGTAGAAAATTAATGAAATGTATTTCATTCTACTCTACTCTAGTCCTGTTGAAGTATCAGAATCGACGTTGCATTTCTTTTCTATATGTTCATTTTAATTTTTACGATTTTTCCTATTTAAAACAATTAACATTTATTGTAAATTATCTGATAATTGTACTATAGTAAAAAACGTCAGCAATCCTTATGTGTCTCAAATACTCTTCGTTCATAATGACGTCTATTTATTTCCAGTTATTTTTTTCGAATTATACATAAGAAATATGATCTAAGCATTTAGCAGAAAAACGATCCCCT
Source organism: Acanthosepion esculentum (assembly GCA_964036315.1). Classification (NCBI taxonomy): domain Eukaryota; kingdom Metazoa; phylum Mollusca; class Cephalopoda; order Sepiida; family Sepiidae; genus Acanthosepion; species Acanthosepion esculentum. The sequence continues at coordinate 28,139 of CAXIWW010000313.1, forward strand.
TGTCACCTGCGTTTTCCTAATTATATTTTCGCCGTATAATGTTTCAGTATAAATATTACTATTCTCTTATTGAATGAATCCTCAATAATTTACATGTTACTTTAATATTATCTCTCATGTTGTTTCAAAAGAGCCAAATGATCTTTTGTGTAAATACATTACATAATCATTTAAAGCTAGGTCGCTCTAAAGATTCGCTAAAAATGGGCATAACATGATGAAGAAAAACATTAAATTTATTAAGAAAAATGTTTTATCGTCAAAATTTGTTCAATATTTTTTAAGAGGAATGATTAAAAATAATTCCATATATTAAATGATATTCTTTTATCCATTTTAGAACGTTCGAAATGTTGGTTAAAATGTTGTTTCACTTGCGTCAGTGTGAGAGATTAATGTAGTAAATGTTGGCGTCGTTTTTAGGAGAAAAACATTGATTTGGGAACTTTTGGAAAAATCCAATTATTATCGGATTTAATGAAACTGTAAAGACTTATTAGCAAATGAAATAAAGTATTTTAAAAATGTTTATTTGTTAGAAACTCTTAATAACAAAAACATCTTATTCATCTATGATCCCCCACTTATTTAATTTTGTGAACATTCAATTAAGGTCATATTAGTTATCAGTAGAATTTTTGGATAATTTAAACGTCATTTTTTTTTAAACAGGAAGTCCAGTTACCGAAAGTCTGCTACGAATTGCAAAATAAAAAATGCAATAAAAATAAAACATTATTTAATTAGAAACGGTTTCAATTGCTTTTATGAATAATATATTATGGAACCTATACTCCGCAGAAGAAACATGTTTTTTATGAATAATAAATTCATACAAGAATTTCTTTACATATTTAAATTTTAATTAGAATAATTAAAGTTTTAAATCTTTCAAATTTATGCATTATATTTTATCGGTTATATGATATTGTTATAAAATAAAATGTACATTTACTAATCATAAATGGAAAAACTTACTACAACTGAGAGAACTCCAATATTTTAAAAAGAATGTTTACTTTATTTTTGTATATACGTGGCCGACATTTGTAAATACGGACACCCATCAGAAAATAAGAGCGATAAATATAGTCAATTTAAAGACAAAATGCTTGAAATTTAAAAAAAATCAAACATTAACTTATGGATAAAATATTCTTAAATTTTAAAAATTACTAGGTCAGTATAAAATATATAAAAAATCACTTACGTCATATTCCTGAAGTAGATATTACAGATATATTGTAGGTAAAAGAAAATATCTGAACATTAGAAGGTCAGTTAAGCTGTCAACACCTTAAATACATAAGGCCGTGTTACGAATACATTTCTACATTTTAAACTAAAAGTAAGTAATATTTGTTTCAAATCAAATTAATTAAACTTGAAATCAGCTAAAATTCCGCAAATAAAGTTTCAGAAAGTTTATTTTATTTTTTATAAATAGAATTATATTGAGCTGATAGATGGCTAAAACGATCGATTTTCCGCGATTTAAAAAAATCTACTTCAAGTCAATTCAAATTAATTTTGAAATACAGTAACAATTTTTGCTTATTGAACATATTGAAATTAACCTATTAGCTTGAAATTAAACTGAAATAACTGCAAGAAAGATTATTAATTTTAAAATACATTTTAAACATTAGCTACCGCGTTTCTCTGGCAAACAAAGTAAGTTAACATGCAAATGTATTGTTATAATTACTATGTCGATGGATTGTCGATAGTCGTTTGTTGAGTAACGATATGGGGAATCTGTTTTTGACTTTGTTTATTTTAATCTTGCGCTTGTTTCTGACGGCTTTGGAGTGAATTTTATGAATATCTTTTACGTGTTTGTTAATAATATAATATTGCAATATTTGCCAATAACTTTAAAATCTCTTTTTTATAAATAATGGAGGAGTATTATTTTTACACAGAATAATTTCTGATGGAGGTTTCTTAAGCGTATGATCCGAGTAAATAGCTGTACTAAATCAACCTTGGAATTCTCCTTTGAATTTTAAAAGACCTATTTCAGGGCTATGTTCGCCACGTGTTTTTCAGCGTTTCACATCTTGAAGCGCGAATATTATAACATCGTACCAGCCACAGGTATCTTTGCTGCTCGTTCATTTCTGAAGAACACATTTTTTCCATAGTATTCTTCGTTCATGCTTAAAGTCTTGCCTATATTTATATTCGCTTGTTCTTGTCTTTCAGCATATGATCTTGTGTATTTTTAATATTATGTGAGTTATGTACCGGGCATATCTGAAAATATATCCAGTTGAATAGATAGTCAGCATTCCAAATAAAAGTTGTGTGTTCGAATACTATTATTGATAATATTCGTCTGTGCGGGATGATATCAGCGTAGCATTGTCTTTAGAAATTTTGCAACCCACGGAATTAAAAGATATACCACAGTTTGACCTACTCTTTCTCAGCGAAATTAGAAAGATGGCTGCGTCTGGAAATCATTGATTTTCATATGAGCAAAAAGCCACAACTAATCGTAACTGACGCTTTGATGGTACTGAATTGTCCAGTAGCTGATTCCAACAGATTTTACATTCTCTCCCCATACCTGTATCTTAGTATAAAAAACACATGCCGGTGTTCAATCAACACTAATATGCTTGAGCAGGCGCTTGCAAAAATGATTAGCTTTCAACTCTAGAAGACGGATCAACTCGCGAACCAACGGACATGATATATATATAATATTTTCTCTCTATATATTAACATTAACCTATGGGTTTACTATGCATTAGTAAATTAAATGCTATTAAACTATAGTATATATTATAAAACTAAGTAAGTGTTGTATGAAATAAATTACTTTTAACAATATCTTGTAGACTTAGTAATATAGTTACGTATACGCAGGGGTGCAAACGTAATATGATTGTTGATAAATTTCAATGATAATTAGCATGTGCTAGCTGATCTGAAACCAGGAATGACACCGCCAATATGTCTGTAGGCTTCATCTCGATAGAAAAGAGAGAAGAAAAGAGAGAACAATTTCGAAGTATAATTTAAAATCCCTTTGCTTTTCAGCCACAATGATTATGCCTAGTGGTTATACAGAAGGAGGTAAAGAGATGCATAGATTAGCGGGTAATTTCTGAGGTCAGCGACATTTACATGGTTTCTCTTGTCTGGAATAACATCTAAGAGGGTCGAACACATTGTTTCGAGGCTGTGTCTTTGGTCATTGAAGTAGTGCGTGGTATTAGCACCTCTGAAATTGCACAGCGGTGATGAAAGATCACTGCCTATGGTCTAGCTGTATTTGTCGTTTGTGCATGTCACTTTTCGGGCAGTTTTGATCATCCCGGTGTTAAGCTCCTTGATCATTTCGGAATTGATTACTTCCAAATGTTGTGCTTAGATACAGGAAATTTACAACATAAAGACCTGCATGAAATTATTTACAATTACTTGTAACTTGAAGTTATTTACTTCTTGACAACTAGTCGATGCCTATTGAAATAATATAAAATAAAGGATGTATCTTTACAGATTAGTTATTGGTGTATAGACATGATATAGATATGGCTTTCCCGGGATTTTTTTAATATTTCAGCATCTGCCATCCAACGATACATATGCAGTTTTGTGTAAGTTACTAGGTGCATATTTATAACTAGAAATATATATAATATTAATGACGATGTGAGTCATTTTTCATTGTTATTAGCCGCGGCCCATCAAGATGTAGGAGATCATAGCCTTCCGCATAAATATTTCTAAATGCTACAAAAGGAACGTTATCTTTATTAAACAGTAACTTGCTCTTCTATTTTACAAAATTTCGATAGGAGAATGTGGCCAAGAACTCAGTGTACTCCATTCATTGCAGGTTTTCGCAAAGAGTATAAAGATAAAACCAGTCGATTTCTAAAAGGCTAGAGGAATATCGTCTAGACCTAGTGAGTTGTGAGACAATGAAATATATGGATGATCATGTATAAGGAAAACGTTTAATTATCGACCCCTGTGAAATACTGGACAACTTAAAACACTGAGAAGTTAGACGTCTGAAAGAATTAGAGAATATGCTTGAAATATTAACAATGCAGATACATTATTAGAGAGCAATGCTAACCTCCCCGCCCCCTGAAGAATGAAATATACATTATAAACAAACGTTCTTTTCAACTACTTTCTCATGATGAATACATGCCCAGATATGATGCTATAGGTTGTTTGTTTATACTTTTTTCTTAGCCCATATTGTTTCGCAATATTTCAAAGCCCCAATTAGCTTCATTTCTTCCACGATAACTGTATTTTTTTAGGAGTAGATAGATTCGCAATTCGATTGATTCAAACTCATTCCAGCTCTTTTGAACAGGATTATGGGTTTATCTGTTTAAGATTAGGTTACTGGCTTTTTTTAAAGTCTACCTCAATGCTATACATAGACTTTCTCCGTCTAAACGCTGATTTAATTCTATTTACTTTTTATTTTTTCTCTGTAGGAATTGATATGTTCATCTATCATCTAGTTCGCACACCTCCCCGGTTTTATTTGAACAGGAATAGTTTCCTACCTTTTTTCTTGTTTATGACTGGCTTTTCGTTTTTTCTAAAATGGATTTCAGTCTCTTTCACTCCCGGTAGACCCTTGTATCTTAGTGGCATTACCGCCTTGCTTGGAGTAAAGTAATCTTTAAAATTATCAAATTTTTGTTGGTAGATTGGGCAAAAGATGTAGGCTTATTTCTGCTTGAACGTAAACTAAAAGTAATATTGAATCAATCTTTGAGGCAAGCATCATGATTTCGAAGAGACGCTTTTCCTTTGGATGTATAAACTGATCATTCTATATGTGTGGAAGATCAGGTGACACAAAAATTATTCAATATAGGTCAGTAGCGAATATTCTGGCTTTTCGAAATATGCTACTTCTCTTCAGGCAGCAGAATTATTAATTCTACTACGAATGTTCAATTTTTCTTTAAATGTTTTTCATTTTAGAATAAAAAACACTTCTCTGGCAAATGAAGACGGGACTTGAAAGAAACATATGAACATATGAACAACGACGAAATTTTATAGAAAATGTAAACAAAAACCATAAAACAAGTAGGGCAGTATAATATTAGAATGATAGAGTTGAAATTTCTAGGACACTTAAGGGAAGAGGGCTTGTAAAATTCATATTCACATGACAGATTTAATGCAAGACGGACAAAAGAAAACTACCCATCAAGCATGAGTAAATGTAAGTCAGAACAGGGTTTCGGAGATATATCAATCAAATAAATATATTAAGAGCTACCAAAACAAAAAACTGTGGAGAAGCATAATCACTAACGTCCTGAGTGGACAGGGTTACGGTTAGGGAAGAAAAATTAGAAAGTAGAAAGATGAAAAATATTATTTCGAGTTACAGCGTGTATTCTACAGCACCGTACCTCTTGTAATCGAAGCTGCATTCTCTAGAGACATTGTTTCCCTTTTCTCATTTGCTCAGCAACTAATATATATATATATATATATATATATATATATATATATATATATTATAATATTTTTTTAAAATAGGATTCCTTCGCTACTTAAGAGTTCTCGTTTCAAAAGTGAGAGCCGAGACCCCTAATATAATTTGGGAATAATTATTTGGGAATTATATTTTGGGAATTATTTACCTAACGTGTTCTTTCCAATTTTTCTGCATACCTGCACATATATATATATATATATATATATATATATATATATATATATATATATATATATATATATATGAAATGCGTATATTTCAGCAGCATGTTTTCATTCAGAAGGGTTTGACTCGTTCAGTCTGCTTATTTTCGATAAGATACTTTCATATTCGCGAATAAGCTTTTTTGTGCTGTTGTTAAAGGACGAGAGGAAAACACCGTGTTAACACATATTTCACCTTTCTACAGCATACCTAGTTACCTGCCCCTAAACGGTGTCTGCCAACCAGCAATGATACAGCGTTCGTGATTTCATATATAAAAATAATAATCTTCGGATCACCACCACAATTTTTGTCCATCACATCCATGAACACAAAATATTAACTCTGTATTTAACAATATTGTGATGATGGCAATATGCTATGCCGAAAGTACTCGGAATAAATTACAATATGAGACAACACGCTGTTTTCTTCTCGTTCTTTAACAACCACACAAAAAAGCTTATTCGCGAATCTGAAAGGATCTTATCGAAAATACAACGACAGAACGTGTCTAAATTATTTAAAGAATCCTGTCCTAATATATATATATATATATATATATATATATATATATATATATATATATATATATATGAGGACGCGTATGTGTGCATTTATTTATTTTTATTTTGTTAGTATAAGCTTTTACATTGTTGCACACTGTGTGTGAAAATGTACAAATTTTCTTCAAATCCTAGCGCTTTCGGCTATTCTTTAACCCATTATCAGGACAGTTTGTAAAATAAAATAATCCCGCAAATCTAGACATATACGGAAAACTAATCCATACATTTAGTTTAAAAATTCTAAAAATAAAATTTGCCCTTGATAATGGCTAGAAACGCTCGGAAATGCAGAACATTTAGACAATTTTCGCATATATTATGTCCAGAAAACACTTAAAAGAACACAAAAGAACATAAATAAAATCTTATTCGCAGAACCTTATCAATCGCCTTTAATGTAACATCTATAAAAGAGGGATTGCTGCCTAAAGACACAATTATATATAATATACATATATATATATATATATATGTGTGTGTGTGTGTGTGTATCTGGGTGCCTGTGCGCGCACACGCGTAAACATCTACTGTTTACCCCTGACGAATGCCCTTCCTCGGTGACTGAAGAAGCACCGTTAATTTAATCTAGAGAGTTAAAAAAATTTAAAATGCATAAATCTCTCTCTCTCTCTCTCTAACATATCTGGTTAGAGATTTTTTTTTCTTCATTACACAAAGAAAAAGTCGTGTTAACAAATGTTCAGCTCAAGCAATCGCAGATGCGTGAGATGAAAAGCAGACGGCATTTGGAATGCAGACATTTCCGCGGGGGTTAATGACTTGGAGAATTAAAAATAAAGACCGTCTAAATTCGTGCAGATTGTTTGGGCTAAAAACGGATTATTCGCCTTCAGCTAAAGAAAAGATGCTAGAATGAGGCAAATTCATACATGATCTGATTTTGATATGATTACCGTAAGGCGATTGTAGATTTTAGTGGTAGGTAGCCATCTGCTTCTGCGATTTATCAAACCACCATATTAAATATGTCTGTATTACCTTTCTGAACTATATAATAAATGCATACCACCTTCATTTATTTTGTTTGAAAAATGTGTATGTGAACTCTTTGTACAATTGAACCGTTATTTATATTCTCTGTGTTACATGAAATCCATGATAAGTCTTGTAAAAGGCTTTTAGTATATTCTCTAAAATAAAAATCACATTTCTAGATCATGCTGAATATATGGTGGACTCTCCTGACGTATTCGACATATGAGGGTCAAGCCACTCAGTTCCTAGCAACCGACAGCCAGACCCGAGCATATATGATGTTATTATATTGTTGAAGGCTTTGTTCAGAACCAATCCTGCATTTTACAGGGTACACTACGTACTACAAGGGCCCCAAACGACCATCCGTAGATTTTTTTAACTCAGTTGTCCTTCTAGATCAGTTCCCATACAAGGCTATAGAACCCACTCTGTCTTGCTACTTACCCATAGCTGGAGGGAGAAGAAGAGGATGTATTCGTCATATCATGTAAGTGAATGTAATGAATATATATATATATATATATATATATATATATATATATATATATATATATATATATATATATATGTGTGTGTGTGTGTTCGTGTGTGTGTGTGTGTGCCAGAGTAAGAGATATATATACATATAAATCATAAAACAATTTAGTCAGTATAAATACAGTCAGCGAACAAAGAGGGCCAGGCTCCTTATTTTTAAGGCCTGAAAAACAAAACAGCTCTCACTTAATTAACTTAGACAATATTTGCCCCCTTTCATCATCATAGCTGATGCAAATCTTCAGGAAAGCAAACTATTGCACTTGTACCTATTACGTGTTCAAATTATATGATGTGGAACGATTAATCAGTAGCACGTTCTGCTCAAGGAATGTTTCTTCTCCATGTATCCTGTACAACCTGATAGTCCTGAAAAAATCCAAAGTCGTATTCTTTTCTAATTGATCACTTTAACATTTAAGTTGAAATGATCCTGTTGTAACCTCGAAATCCAGTTTTACTCTCTACTTGCTATGCTGTGTATCATTCAGAATTAGATGATACTACCATAATATTTACACAAACTTGTTGCGATAAGTCTGCTGTTCCAGATTTATCTTCTTCCAATAGGTCATATAAATTTTAATTTCAACCATCCAGTTTTTATTATTTTTCCTCAGATTTCAACTGTCTCTTTCAGCTGCATCTTGAAATATGGTTCTGTAGTTAATATTTTGACCTCTCGCGTGGTATGACGAATCAGAGAACTGAATCTTGAACTTACGACCTGCGTCTGCTACTCCGCGATCGTTATCGTTGTATGGCAATCTTCTATGTCAACATAAAAAAATATCATATTCGATGATGAACATCTTTGTTAAAATGTCCGTATGACGACTCTGAAGATGGCTCGTCTGAGCAGAATGCTTAGATCAAGTACGAACTTAATAAAAAGAGATACACATTTTGGACAATTCTAGTCTTTAGTTTCACCCGAAATTAAAGTAAACATACGAACATACCAACGTTTGAACAGCCCCTGATCAGATCTAATAGGCATTCGTTGTCTGTTATATTCAACAATATATGCTTAAATAATGATCTCCTGCCCAAATACATTAAATGCTATTGTAATGTATATATATATACATGCATGAATACATACATATACATACATACATACATACATATATATATATATATATATATATATATATATATATATATATATATATATATATATATATATATATATACTTTTGCGTATTCATAGTGTATGGTTTTGTACAAACATATCTATATACCGAGTGTAACATCAAAATTATCCATATCGTGTAACATCATGGGATAATAAATATCTGAAATAAAAAAAAATTCCACATTTTCAGATAAGGCGTTTAAACATCTTGACACTTTTTGTCATAAGAATCACCGAAAAACCTTTTGAGTTATTCAGCTGGAGCTGTTTAAAAGGGAGGGAACAGTAGAGAGAGAAACTAAATCAGGATGCCACAACAGCAAGAGGGGGATCATTTCAACTTAAAGCGAAATAGATTCGTATTGTTCAAATTAAAGTCAGATAGTGTTATAAAAACATCGAAGAATTCCATTAAGATATATTTAATCATTTCTAAGATACAACTGTTCAATGCTTAATCTAACTATTGAACAATTTTGCACTTACACGGTTTGGACAATTTTGCTGTTACAGAGGTATATATACTTATTAAACGGATAGACATATGTTTTTATCAAAATTTACATATAATTTTAAAAGCAGGTGTCAGAAAATTGTAACATGAAATCTGTACTCTCATATTATATTTGAAATGAAAACAAGATATTTACCCACGGTGTTTTTCGTATATACATATATGATATATAGGGAAAAGTTCATAATGATATATATATATAACGGATTCGAGATAGATATAAAAACTAACCTAAACGAAGTAGATTTTCTAGATGTTACCTTCAACCTAAGAAAAGGCACACACAAACCATACAGAAAACCGAATGATAAGCCACAGTACATACACATATACTCCAACCACCCACCTTCTATAATCAAACAGATACCAAAATCGATTAACCACAGGCTTTCCGACAATTCTTCCGATGAATCTATATTTAACAAAGCTAAGAAAGACTACGAAACAGCCCTAAAAGATAGCGGATTCCCAGCAACACTCATATACTCACCACAGAATACAAAAAAGACCAACAGGAAAAGAAATATCATATGGTTCAAGCCACCGTACAGCAAAAACGTAAAAACAAACATAGGAAAAATATTCTTCAAACTTTTACACAAACACTTCACCGAATCAAGCACCCCACACAAAATATTCAACAAAAACATAGTAAAAATCAGTTACAGTTGCACCGAGAACATGGCACAAATAATAAAAAAGCACAACAGGAAAATTATTAACAAACCACACGAACAAATTAAACCCACGTGCAACTGCAGAATAAAATTCGAATGTCCCTTAAACGGTAATTGTTTGCAAAACAACGTAATCTACCAAGCCACGATAAAATCAGGAGATAATGAAGAAAAAGTATACTTAAGAGTAACCGAAGGACCATGGAAACAAAGAAATTATGTACACAAAATGTCTTTCACAAATAGTAAATATGCGAACAGCACAATGCTTTCTAAGTGTATCTGGGAAATAAAAAACAAAACACACACCACACCAAAAATATCTTGGAAAATAAGGAAAAAATCATCAGCCTACAACACCCTATCAAAAACTTGCAAACTTTGCTTGGAGGAAAAATAGCTTACCTTCCCAGATCAAAATAAATTATTAAATAAAAGATCCGAGCTAATCTCAAAATGCAGACATGAAAACAAATTTTTACTACGTAACTTAAAACAGAAAAATAAATAAATATATAAACAAACAAAACAACAATAAAATAAGCAAAATAAATCACTCCAAACAAATGACAAAACCACACCTGTTAGAATATGCGAAATAAAATCAAAACAAAAGAACGGACGAAAGTTATAACTGTTATATAACGATAAAAAATAAAAAATTAATAAAAGATAATATACTACGTTACTTAAAAATCGAAAGCCAAAAATATATAGTGTAACAAATAAATAACAACAAGTATAATAAATTGATCTAAATACATCCAAATATATAAATAAACTAACAACCGATTACGATAAACTAGCCGTTTAGAAAAAAACAAATAAAGATAATCAACGCAAATAGATAAATTAAAAACTGTTCCGACCAAAATAATAGTAAGAACAAACCACAACATCCCCCCCCCCAAATTCAACAAATAGATTTAATCAATGACAAATAAACAAATATATAAGATAAAAAATAAAAATGAAAATAAATAAAAACAAGCAAAACAATTTGACCCAAATAAATAAGCAAACATCCGACTTCAGGTAAATGACCGCCATAATAGACTACCAACAATAAGCTATATAAACAATTTTATTACGTTAACAAAAAAAACACCGATCAAAATAAAAAATAAATAAATAAATATATAAGATAAAAAAAAATAAAATTAAAAAAAACAAACAAAAAAACATGCAAAATAATTTGACATAAATAAATAAACAAATAAGCGACTTCCGGTAAAAGTAACTGCCAAAATAGACTACCCATAATGCACCACTGACCCTTATATATAAATAGCCGAGAAAAATAACAGCACTAGTTGCCTGACGATTGCACTAGCATGAAACAGACAGTCGCCTCTAAGTGCTGACTTCCATGTCCACTTTTATATTTACACACGCTCTATCTCTGATATCGAGCATTTTATCCCATAAATATAGCACACTTTAAGACTATATTTCTTCATATATATATATATATATATATATATATATATATATATATATATATATATATATGCTAGTTGGTGTGTGTGTGTGTGTTTTGTGTATCTGTGTGTGAATGCATATTTTCATGAAGATAGATAAACGAAGATGAACTTAGAGATTTCAATTTCAGTTAACCTGAAGCCATTCTTAAACGACGGAAAATATATATCTGAAAATATAGCAGATTTATTTATTTTTATGAATGATTGATAAAAAATATCGAAAAATCTTTAATGATGGTTATACATATAATACTCAATACTCATCGGATTCACTCTCGCGTGGTCATGTGTGACGTCATGAGCTGTGGTGCGATTTTCTCTTTCAGCGTCTTATATGCACGTGTTTATCGTTGCTTGGAAATCATCCATGTAAACAAAAAGAGACTATCATCAAATTCTTGTTCATGTATTGCTTAATATATTGTGTAATTGTCATCTTCGATAATGGCTTATGTAAGCCGAAAGCTTAGATTGGATTAAAAATATGTATCAATATTGTGATTTTCTTTCTTCGTTTAATGATAATGTTATTAAGCTTATCAGACTATATGAAAAGAACTTACATAAAATATATAGACAACACTTATCTATATTATTTAATGAAACATGTATGAATATATATATATATATAAATATATATATATGTATATATATATATGTGTGTGTGTATTTCTAGTACTCTCTCTCTCTCTCTATATATATATATATATATGTGTGTGTGTGTGTTTGTGTGTGTGAGTTTCTGCGTTTGTGTGTGCAGTGACAATTTTCTGGTCACTGAGTGCAGTTGTCCTTCAAATGACCACGAAACAAATGGAATAATTTACCACAGAATGCGTCATATTTACTGAGGGAATATAAACATGCACCCATTTTATCAATGTACACATATTTCTTTTAATGGACTCTTTATAACTATTCAAACCTGCATGCTGTGGCCACAAATGCTTTTGTACACACACAGAAGTACCGAGTGCACCCGGCAATTGCGAATAAATTATATAAAGGAAAAAGAAAACAGTCCGTAAAAACAAAATTAATTTGTGTATAAAATATCGTTGTGACCATGTTCAAAGTGCAACAGATTATTCAATCAAATATACATTCGCCTTGAAGTTATATATATATATGTATATATAAATAAAATATATATATATATGTATATATAAATAAAAAGGAAAGAACAGTAAGATATAAAATCCGGTGTTCTTATAGATATTTTTATTTTTACACAATAGTGCTCTATGTAAATTTAAATTTACAGAGCATTAATATTATAAATTAATAGATTTAAAATATGGTTTTACTGCTACACAGTGATGACCATGTTTCAGAAATGGAAGCTAAAGCCCCTGAATTTAATTTTGTTATTAAACCAAAGACATTAGTTCCATTTCCTCATCAAGCGAATTTTGGAGTAACTTACTTTTTAAAATTTACGGTTGTTAACGGCACAGGAAAGATTCATAGTTTGAGGGTTTCCAAGGTTACCGATAAATCCATTCATCTAGACAAGGGGTGGTAGAGGGTTCAATTTTTAATTTTCGTTGTCTCAGTTAATAGTTACATTTGAAAGCGGGGTTATGTTTAGGGATGGGTAGGGATGTATCTTTTAACAAATTCTGACATCCGCTAAATTCATGTCATCTGGGTTTATTTCTAACGGCAAAAATTCTTATGGTATTATTTCTATTTGTATATTTAAAGATTTTGAGGGACTGAAACATGGTCATCACTGTGTAGCGGTAAAACCATATTTTAAATCTATTAATTTATAATATATATATATATATATATATATTTATATATACATATATATATATATATATATATATATACATATATATATATATATATATGATGAAATATAGTTTTTCTATACACTATATATATGAGTTAAAGTGCTCCATACCAGGGATGGAGAGTATGCAAATATAAAAGTGGAAACTGAATTTAACTCCCAGCTCCGACAGTCTGCTTCATAGTTATACGTAATTATCAGGCTATATATGTTGTGTTTTCCTCAATTATTTCTATATAATTTTCAGAGATGGATTGTCGTTAGTCTATTGGATTTTTCTAAGGTTTGTTTTTGTGGGTAGTTACGGTTATGTTTCAAATTATTCTAGGGCTTTTGGATGGCTCCAAATACATTTTTGGGTCGACATATAGTGTTGTTTGCTGTCTTTATTAAATTCATTTTAGTTTATGTTTTTGTTTGTTAATATTATGTTTACTTGTTCTTTCGTTGTTTGTTAAATTGTTGATTATTTACTTAATATATTCAATTATTTATCATTTTGTTTATTGTTTTGTATATATCTTATTTATTTTCGTTTTTTGTATTATTTATTTAATTTTTTTATTGAAAATTTTTCTTTTTGAATTTTACTAAATTTCTAACAATTTTCTTTCGTGTCTGCAATTTGAGATATGTTTTCATAAATTATTTAGTAGTTTCTGGTGGACTGGGAAGTTAGTTATAGTTACTTTCTCTCCCAGGAAGACTTTACAGCTTTGGAATCTATTGTTGTACGCTGCTGGTCTTTTCTTTATTTTCCATTTTATTTTTAGTGTGATTTTTTTTTGTTTTTAATATCGTAGATATTTTTAAAATTAATTATTTTGTTCGAGATTTTACTATTTGTAAAGGATATTCGGTTTGCGTATTTGCTTTACTTCCAGTGACCTGCAATATATATTTTTCTTATTTATCTGCTTACTTTTCAGTGTATTAGTGTATTGCATTGTTCTATAAGCAAATGCCGATTCAGTGAAATTCGTTCTTTGTTCTGCAGTTATACATTTGGATTTGCTTTCTGCGTGTGCTTTGTTCATTATTTTCCTGATGTGCTTTTTTATTGTATGTGTCATGTTCTCGGTGAAACTATAGCTGATTTTTACTGTATTTTTGTTGAATATTTTGTGGAGAGTGTTTGAGTATGAGCGTAATTATTATTTTTCCACCTTTTATTTTACGTTTCTCTAGTAGGGTGTATTAAGCAATCTGATCTTTCTTATCCTGTTGTTTTTTTGTACTGTGTTGTGTGTATGTGAGTGTTGGTGGTAATGTATTATTTTTAAGTCCGTTTCATAGTCTTTCTTGGCTTCTTTGGAGATGGTTTCGCTGGGAGAATTGACAACAAGCCTGCGATTAATTGATAGTGATATCTACTTTCTTATTGATTATTGGTGATTGGAATTTATGTGTATGTCCAGTGGTTGGTCATTACATTTTCCGTATGGCTGATATGTGTCTTTTCTTAGGTGGAAGGAAACATCTAGAAAATCTACATTTTTATGTCTATGCCGAATCCTATGTATTTTTGAAATTTGTTATGATTCTATTTCTAGTTTTGTCTGTAATTTGTTTGTTAAAGTCTCTTAAGATTATGAGACCGTCGTTTTTGTAGATACCTTCATCATGTATATCGAATATTTTACTTAATTCACGTAACAAATATGTACCGCCTATCTTAACAGCTTCCCTATCGGACGCAATTTAATTTAACTCCACCGGAGGGCTCTTGATTGGGCCTTCAGCTTTTTCAGGAGTTTGAGAGTAACTATGTCTTTGTAAATTATCAGTACTGGAAGCTCTAGTGGCTGATGTTTGATCTGGTTCTTCCTTTGCGCGGATCTTTGTTTACCTTTCTGCAGCCTTGGCTCTTTTGATTGCAATGTGTTCCTCTTTTGGCGCAGATTTCTTTGCCATGCATACTACTGCAGTATGAGATAGGCAAGAATAAACTACAAAGGAACTCAAAATTGATTGTTATATTTAAGCATTACATTAATATTTATGCACACCTTTTAAAAGATCAATGATAATTCTGCTGCCGTCAATTCAAAGACAATTTAATGTACGTAGGTCCTTATTTTCCGTAAAAAATATTCTTATTTCATTAGTGACTTTCGCTGGATTTCGTAATTAATTTTGAGTATTCCAAATTTATTTCCAAGTTATATAAATAGTTATCGAACAAAAAATTCGTCGCAAAAGATCTAATAAAATATGAGAAAAACTATCGCTTAATGAAAACTTGGGAATCCAAAATTTCTGCAACATGTGATTATTGAAAATTAAAGGGATTTTTCCCTTTAATTGAAAAAGTGTGACTCACTGACAGACTGAAATTCGAATTGATTACATAGACGAGTTCTACACCCTCAAAGTTTCTCGTTTTAATGGCATATGATCAATTCTCCTGTCCACAAACTTTCCATTTTTTCTAACATTATGAATATTTTCTTTGAGAAATATTTTTCTACATTAAATCTTAAGTAGAATTTTTGAGGTTAACAAAATTTTCAACTAAGTTAAATGTTGTGGTACTAAATGTTAACTCATCACTGACTAATTTTGCAAACAGATCAGATATAGCTATCTCTGTTTCAAGAAAAGTAAAGATTATGCCATTATGACAGTATTTTCATAGATTACATTTGTTTATTCTTTTAATTTTAAATTAATTTACACAATTGCAAAATCAGACAAGTGAAGCATTAAGTTGACGCCAGAAGCACTGGCAATATTTTTGTAATAAAAATGATTCCATAGAATGTTGCAATGTAAATATGTGTACTGCAAACCGATCATAAAGCACATTTGGAAATATTCGGCTTGAATAAAGGCATTCCCGTACATACGGCAATCCGCCCGCAACAAAGGATAACGATGTCATTATGATATAATTTTACTACTGAATATTTGCAATCTAAAGAAATGGGACATTAGGATATTCTGTTGAGATTAATACCTATGTGTGGGGGTTTACTTGAAAATACCGTCTTTGCCTCGATAAATGCTGAGGAAGGAATCAAATATACTCTATATTTCGGACACATTAGCAACAGATATATAGGTATATTTTTTACGGTTGCTGAATCCAAGGAATTTTGTAGGGAATAGACCAACGGACAATACCACTGTACAACGCCAGAGGAAGTGGATGCGCAGAAAAAATTGTAAATACTTATAAACGAGCCTTGAAAAATCACGCGGGAGGGGAGGGATGGAAGAGTCAATTCAGCAATGTTTGACCGCTTATAGGCAAATTCCAAACCCAAACACATGTGATGGTACTTCGCCTGAAGAACAAATGTTTAAATGGAAAATAGCATCAACATCTGATAAACTGTTACCAGTATGTAAACTCATAAATATATGTACAACAATTTTTCAAAAAGGCGAACTAGTATTATTTGGGTTTTACCAATTAGGTAAACAAAAGGGGAACTGGAAGGATCTAGGAACGCATCCAGAAGGTAGTGTATTTGATGCAGGGAAAAATGGCCTACACAAGAGGCATATAAATCAATTAACATCCGGGATATATAAAGAAAGGAGCACTCATTCCAAATAAACAAGTTTTTTTGCAGGGTGAGATTGTATATGCACGACGTGGACTTGCCCCCACGTGTATAAATGTGAGGAAAGAAAGTGGGACAAGGGGACATAACAAAACTTCTGTGTTTATTGGCGTTCTGCTTGTCGACCTCTCTGCCACCGGATAGGGAGAAACCCAGACTAGGATATGCCGAAGGGCAGAGCCTCATCTGGGGAGGTAAAAAGCTACACGACCCTGTGTATGCGGGGTTTACGGACAATTCTGCCATGCTCGGAATCTCTCCACGTTAAATAACTGACCTTGAGCCACATTTCGCCTTGTGCGGAGGTCTTGGGTAAATTCTGATACAGCAAAGTTCTGTATTTGAAAATTCTCTGCCTGTCGAACTCTCTGCCAACGAGGAACTCCGACAAGGATATGCCGAAGACGGAATCGTCTCACATTCAAAATCGTCCTCGAGCGACACCCCTCTTTGTGGGGAGATCCTGGCCAAATACAGAAACAGCAAAACTCGTATTTAGCATTCATCTGAGAAATTACAGTAATAATCTTCAGTTGTCATTACTCCGAGTGAGTGCTCTCAACTAAGTAATAGACGCACCATAACACATCCAAACGTGTTAAGTGCTGTTGAATAAAAGCACTTGAAAATTGAGAGGAAAAGAAATAGAAAAATACTGCACAAGAGTTGAAAGTGAACTTAATTCCTCACGATAACAAACACTGTCGCTCACAACTGTGAAAAATGAACTCAGATGAGCGTGGTTCATGGGGAGCATAGTCATCAAGAAATCCCTGTTAATGTATGGGAATCAGCTGAAAAGACTCTTATGAAAAAAAAAAACAAAGAAAAAACATACGAACTGAACATTTAAAAACTGGCAAAATGTAATGTAGACAGATGAGTCTAAATTTGAACATTATGCTAGTATGTGAAAAGTGTATATGCGAAAAAAAATTGCATGAGAAAGACTGATGAATATGTGGTTGCGACAGATATGCATTGTGGTGGGCCTGTTATAGTGCGGGGATGTCCTGGTGTAGAGACCTGGAGATTTAATTCAGGTTGGTAAATGAATCATGAGAAAAAACAATACCATTTGATATAGAAGACATTATATGCCAACTTGTTTACGCATAATTGCAAAACAATCAACCTTTCGACAAGAGAGCGGTCAAAAATACTCTTCTAAAGTATGTCAAAATTACATCATGTTAAAAATAGCAACTACATTTAAAAAAGATTGACAGGGTTACTCAATCTTCTGACCATTTTCCCTTTAAATTAGTATGTGGTGAATAGCATATGCGTGTTCGAAGACAATACCCAATAAGTGATTGGGCTTTTCCGTTGCTTGAAGAATGTTTGGGAATGTCTGTTGGAAGGAATACTAGGAATTTTTAATGCAGTAATTAAAGCAGATTGTGGATTTTTAAATGAAAAAAACAATATATTTGCATACTTTTTAAGAATGCCTGTGAAATATTAAAAAGAATATCGCATAAATCTGCACTCCACGTGGAGTTTTAAAGCTAACACTTGTGGAGGGAGTATTGGGACTACGGCCCAAAACTATGAAGACCAACTTAGAAAACAGCAATTATAATTTTGAAGAAATAGATTTAAATTCCCCAATTTACGCCATAGAACTTCAAAACCTCATTAACTCTGATTCAGTCTAAAGATACAATTCTGGCTAATCCCCGATTTGGGCCGAATCATTGATTTGCGCCGAAATTCCAATTCCAAGTGGAAAATTGAGTTCTTCAAATCACAAACTCTGCGGAACTTCAAAACCCCACGTCACAAAACCTTTCACTTTAACTTTGATTCCTTGGCACTTTGAAGAATTAAAAGTGATTCCTCAGTTCACACTGTTGTTGTAGATATTTAAACTGAAGTTAAAACAGTTGTTTTTTTTATTCAAATTATTGTGTTACTAAAACTAAGTATAAATTATTATCTTTTAAAATCATTAATTTATCTCATTTATTTTAAAATTTGAATTTTTAACTCTTCCCTTCCCGTTTGAACACAAATCCTAATTCTGGCTGTTGAAGCAGAAGATGAAAGGCCAATCTTCACTCCCGGCATCATCCTGTTTCCAAAACGGTGTAATATGTCTATAGAGAGGTATCGTGGCTCTAGTAGAGGGGTTTCAGACCTTCGGAATTCGTTATTTTTTATTTTATGATAGATAGACAGATAAATAAATAGATATATATATTTTAAACAGTTTCTGATTAGAGAAGTATAAGCCAGAAAGTATAGATTTGTAAATATTAAGCCATTATTTTGAAATGATATTTGTATCAGATGTCAAATATATTCAATGGTTAAATAATGTAAACTGAATATGATGTGCAACTATATATATATATT
>CAXIWW010000314.1:0-15000 GCA_964036315.1 Acanthosepion esculentum
CCCCTGTTGAAGGATTAAGGAAACTGAGGAGGAGCTAACTCCGACACTACAATCTCCATAACATCCGCTATCGAAAACAATCTGTGCAATCGAAACAACAACGGATTTTTTTCGAAAATTTCCATTTCTGAAATAAATTACTACTTTCCCAAACCAAGATGCACGACGACAAAATTTAAAAAAAACTAAAAGAAAACGGTCACACACACACACACACACACACACACACACACACACACACACACACACACACACATATATATATATATACATATATATATATATGAAGTCAACATCCAGTGGTGACAGCCTGTTTCATGCTAGACACAATCGTTAGGCTTGACGATTGCGTTTAGCATGAAACAGACTGTAGACGCTAAGTGGTGATTCCAGTAAAATCTTTTATATTTACACACGCTCTGTCCCTGATATTGAGCACTTTAACCCAGAAATATAGCACACCTTAAAACTATATATGTGTGTGTGTGCGTGTGTGTGCGCGCGCGTGTATGTATGTGTGTGTGTGTGTAAATTATTTTCAGACAGAGTATATCTGTAAAGGAACAAAATGAATGAAAAAGACAAGAGGAAAAACTATTCTTATCCGACGCGTTTCCTCCTCTGAGGGACTTTATCAAGGCACCTGTAAGGATTTATTTTGTTGCATGTGTTTATATACAAGAGCAAGGATGTCATTGGTTTATCAAGGCATTTCAGTTTGAGAACGTTTATGAATATTCTTCAGGTGGTTGAAAGGTCACGAAGGATTTGCTTATTGTTGTTGTAACTGATGGAATTTCTTAATAGACTCTGTTCGTGTTTATGAAGATATATGAACTCAAAAAAGATAACAATGTTATTAACAACAATAAGCTAGATAAAAACAGATACATAATACTACCTACAAACTCCATAACATCTTGCCATTTCGACTAGAAAATGATGAGACCTTTGTCGCCAATTTAGAATTGCGCTTAAACTCATAAAGTTTTATGATATCATAGAGGAAATTTCATCAGAACATCTTTTACAAATAAAGGAAATTGAAGGCAATATTTCAGTCTCCTTTTTTGTCAAAGAACATTGAAAAACGGTTTGAATCTTTTTCAATCGACTTCTTTTATGAAGAAAGGATTATATAAGTGGAGTGAAAAAAATTCAATATTGTCTTTGTAAAGATATATTAAAACAGCTTTTTTGTAAAAGTAAATAAAAGTATGGAAAATATTTGAATTCTTCTCTTACGAAAAAATCATTAAAATACAATTAAATTTTATGTACTTTTTTATACAAGAGAAATGATTGAAAAAATTTTAATCTAATTTTTCATTCTCATCTTTTGCAATGTCCTTTTTTCCGCATCAACATTAACACAGTGTATCAAATTTTTATGACGTAATTCAATGTTTACATAATACAAGTTGTAATCATCTACAAATGTAGATCAGATTTTCTAATATTTTTTATGTTAAAATACATCTGTGAATATGTTTTTTAAAATGTTTATATTTCTGATGTAGAAATGTTCGTAACATTTAATTTAAAATAGGGTACAGTACAGAGTAAAACAATATTATTTATTTTAGGATATTACAATTGCAGTCGTGTTTCAATGCATGTCAATGCATCTCACCAGGCGATTGTAAATTACTGGTGAGTGAACGATTTATTTAGATTTAGAAGCAAAATACAACCTCTGTTTACGAAAACATTGTGGGGGTATGAGTTTTGTGGGCTTTATTCTGATCAACCAATTAAATATGATCTACGTTAAATTTAAACTAAGCGAAGAAGCAAAAATTATCTTTTATAAATGGGTTATAACGTGTAGATTGGCAGCTAACGGCAGCCAGACATAAAGTTAAAGTGGATAGATATGGTTACATAAAATATACAAACCAGACAATGCGGATTCCTAAGAAATAAAAGCAGAGAACAAAATTCTAAAAAATTCATATGCTTTCTGAATTTCCTACATAAAATTGTTTTGTTAGTTGATAAATAAATGGCTTCTTTAAGAAACTAGTAAATAATTTGAATATATGGAATTATCTGGTAAATTAATATACAACTGTTAAATAAAGATCCTTCATATAAGATGTTAAGAACACTAACCAATCAATATAAAATGTCTAAAATAGCAACCAAATATCAATACATCTGTACAAGATGTTAACAATACTGTTGTACTGCGTTGCACAATATGTATGACTTACCATTCTATTTGTAAGAGTAATCTGGATTTAATATAATTTTGTATTAATTACCTGGTAGTATTGGTAACATCTTGTAATTTACAATCGCCTGATGATATGCATTGATACGCATTGAAATTAGACTGCAATTGTGTAGCGAGTTTTACGTTTTCGGTGTAATATATATATATATATATATATATATATATATATATATATATATATATATATATATATATATATATATAAAACATTAGGCAGCCCTAGCAAAAATAGGCATAGTGGGGGCAGTTAGGGCGAGAGCGCTGAAGGACATTACCAACGCGGTTCACATTGCGTCAAAATGGATTTGGCTTAGGAGATCAGAGCCATGGTAGAAATAGTGAGGACATTAAGGGAAACCTCGGAATCATAATTAGGAGACGTGTTATACGTTATGTTTATTAAGATAATATATTAAGTTAGGGTAGTCGAACTGTTAAAGATGGGTGTTGAGAATCATTGTTATATGTGGGGAGGGATAGATAGTTTAATTTTTATTTATTTTTTACTTGGCTTTTCGGTTACTGTTTGCCATTATTATTATTTTTTTTTTAGTGCTTCCTCGCGGTATTATTTCAATATGTAAACCTAATTGTAGTTTTATGAGGAATGGAATAGGTGAGAAAGATATAGTTTCGTAGTAATAATAGTCTGGAAATTTAGGGAGTTGATGCTAGTACTAATTGAGTAGAGTTATTTTGAGAAATATGTATCAGATTGTAGATATGTGTATAGGTTACTTAATTGAGTAGATAGCATAATTATTTAGTTATTTATTGTTATTAGGCCATCGAATTATTTTAGTCGGTAAATGACAAAACGTGTATACAGGATTTTTTTTTTGACCGGATGGTTAGAATAGCGAATTTCTTTTGAGAAAGTACTAGTATAGGATAGTTTTGAGTTGGGTATGAGTGTAGGTTTAGTTAAAGATTAGCTATTGATATGGGATTAGTTTTTAAAAGGTGAAACATGGACTTAAACAATGCAATAAAGACACCAGCTTATCTCAGTCTGGATTCCGGAATTAGTGAACCGGATGTAGTAATAAGAGACCATTATATAGAAGAGGAGTGTGAAAGCCCTGTTTTCATTGGCTGACGCTGACTGACATATGTCAATAAGAACGGTCGAAGTCCGACCTTGCTAGTTTTTGGGATTACTTTTTCATAGAGAATTTGATGTATTATGGTGGATGTAGTAAGAAAGGTAGGAGAGTATGTGTTGTTTTGGTGATAGGACTATTGTTAGTATGTTTGGGTCAGTGTTTGTGACTAGCTAAGTTTAGAGTCAAGATGGAGGAAGAAGACCGTCCTTCTCCAATCCCCTTTTTTGGCCTTGTACCACATTTTGTACTAAAGTGCAAATAAATACCTTTTTGGGATTTCTGTTGTAAGACCTTTATTCTGTCACTTTGAGAAACCTTTGTACCGTATACTACTGTTATTCTCCGAAGAAGGCAGCCAATTGGTTTTGTGGTTTTCTTTCGAGTGTGTTGATAAATTCACCTACGAACTGTTAAGTTTTTGATTTTATTTTCTAAAAACTCTTTTGTATTTTTCAGTTTTAGTTTATTGGTTCATATATATTTGTGTATTTTTGTTCTTTTCCCTTTTGTTTATTTCATTTCTTGTTTTTTTTTCTTTTCACCCTCCCTACGGTTTTTGTTTTCATTACTTTTTCGTATTTATTTGTTTGAATTGTTTATTGTCTTTGGTTGTCCACGCTCCTTTTTCGTTTTATTTTTGTTTGTTCTGGATATTGTTTTTAAAATAATTTAAACAGAAAAAGAGAAACAACTGGTTATTTGTTCGGTCATGGTGGTCGTTTCGGCCTCCATGAGCGAGAACAACTCAACTTCGGTTAAAACGGCCTGGACTGAGAATAGTCTGAAGAAAAAGGCTGAATATTATGAAGAAAAAAGAAAAGTGTTTGAGGATTCGTTCAAGGAAATGAATTTCTCACAATTCCTAGAGGCTTTGGAGGCCGTTAATACAAGAATAGTATCCCTGCTGACATCTGACGCCAAAAGCCGTAAATTAACTGGAGTCAGCAGGCAAACAATGGAAGAGGTCCTAAAAACCTTAAAGATTAGCCTAAAGGTTTTGGCGAGACGGACTAACGCAATATGGGATATTCTCCTCCCCACCGAACAAGACACCAAACAGCTAGCAGGCAGTGTGCTAAGCACGAAAAATATAAGCCTGCAAACGGAGTACATGGGCACCCGTAGGACAAAGATTACAGTCCATGGGGTGCCAGTGGATATCTCAGAAGACCGGATGGGGGCCTTCTTTTCTAAATTTGGAAAAGTAGACGAGGTAAAGGCCATATTAGGAAAATCGGGCGTCGCCACTGGAGATATGGAACTTCAGGTCACGTTGAACAGAACAAATTTTGGGCAAATTCCCAATATTCTATTATGTAGAGAAAGAAGAATGTTGGTCGTCGTAGAGGGTCGAAAATCGAGCTGTTGGTCGTGTGGTGTTGTGGGGCACATGGCAAAGGAGTGCCCCGCGAAACGTCCGTAGCCTGCAACTAGGCCCGCAACTACAACAGCAGCTACAGTAGTCGCAGCAACCGTGGTAGAAGGGGTAGCGGACAAAGACCCCGATAACGTCTGGAAGGAGGTGGGTAGTGGTAAAAGGGCGGAAAACATGCCTTCTTCCACCCGCCAAAAGGAGAAAACGGATAAACAACAACCATCAACGCAGCATCAGGCAAAGAAAGAAAGTAAAAAGAAGGAAAGCCAAAAAACGCCTGAAAAGCAACAGACGCCTAAAAAACAACAGCAACGGCGGCAGCAGGAGCAGAAACAGCAGGAGCAGAAACAGCAGGAGCAGAAACAGCAGGAGCAGAAACAGCAGGAGCAACAAAAGTAAAACGAAGAGGAAATGGAGGTGGACAAAATGGCTCCACCTCGGACAGCAACTTTAGAAAGGAGTAGAGAGGAGGAAGAGGAGGTAGAGACAACGATGCACAAGCACCCCGGGCGTAGTAGGGCGGAGGGGGGCATGGACAAATCCAGGTCCCTTTCTGTCCCTGCTTCCCCGAAAGAAAAGTCTGAAGTTACCAAGACCAGGAGCCTCTCTTCTTCCTCTTCACGTGATCCGGCCCCTCTCCCTCAAACTCTTCCCATAGTTCCCTATCCACCCCCCACTCGTCAACTGCTTTCCCTTCCAACTCCTCGAAAGCAAGAAAGAAAAAGAAAAAACTTTTTTCTGGGCCCGAATCTATTTGTAGGGTAGACAGGGACGATTTCAAAAAGGGCCGGGTCAGCTAAAAGATGGCCCAGTTGGGTCTATTGTATAAAATAAACATGGTAGATGGGAAATCGGTAGAAGATCCACGTAATTTTCGAAAAGCCCCTGGTGTCCTTACCTGCATAAGGGACACTGGGTCCTACTTAAAAGTTTGGGGTCACGTGGCAGAAGCTAAAGAGTCATTTGGCAATATGAGAATCGCAGAGATTGATTCTCCTTATTTAAAAAAATTACGGCAATATTGTGCTGGGAGGGTCCATGTTATCCTCCACCCCTCCCTATATAGGTGTTTAAAACTAACCTATGCCACGGATGTCGGCGGAATTGTCCTGGAAGGCCGAATGACGTCAGAGCTAGGTGTAGGGAGACTAGGACAATCCGTCGGGATCCTAACTGACTCAGATTTCCGTCCCGTATGTGAGCAGGTTTTTGTTTTTGTTTTTCTTATTTTTTTGCAGGCCTAAACGATGTCAATCAAGATAGCCAGTCTGAATGCGAGGGGCTTGAGAGATCGGGGTAAGGCGGCCCGCCTGCTCCGGGATCTCTTGTCTTTCGGTGTGGATGTCGCCGCGATCCAAGAGACTCACTTTGTTTGCAACGTCGATGCATGTGTGCTGGAGAACGACTTTGTCGTTTATTCAGCATATGGGGACCGGCTTGCCAGAGGAGTTTCTTTGCTGGTTAGAGGTACTCATGATGCGAAGGTGGACCTTGTGCATACCGATGCCGATGGCCGGTTGATCGTGGCCGATATTGCCGTGAAAAGTGGTTCGTTCCGAGTTGTTGCGGTTTATGCGCCCAACGATCAGGAGGAGCGGGTCTCGTTTTTTCGGCAGTTGGGGCCGTTCCTAGTGGATTCAACGCACCTAGTGTTAATGGGGGACTGGAATGCCATCCTGGACCCCAAGTTAGACAGGGGGCGGGGAGCTAGCGGGTGTAGGGGTGATCGTAGCTTGGTTGATCTGATCAAGGATTTTGGGCTCGTTGATAGATACCGGGTCGATCACCCCGGGGGCAAAATGTGGACGTCGGCGTTTAGTTGGCCTTCTGACAAGGTGGTTAGCTACCTTGACAGAATGTTAGTTAAAGGAGCCGACATAGATTTGTTGGATTGTCCCACGTTCCACTGGGTAGGTTATACGGACCACAAACTTGTTTGTGCCCGTGTGGCGTTAGATCGTAGGCCTAGAATGGCTGGTTACTGGAAGTTCAATCTGTCTTTACTGGAAGGCGGGACTTCCAGGAGCAGCTAACTAGCGTAGTGCAGCGGGAGCTAGTGGGGGCGGTTATCGGGAATAAGTGGTGGGTGAGACTTAAGGATAGGATTAGGTCCTTCACCACTGATTTCAGCAAACGACTCACCTTAGATAGAGCTGAGAAGGTGAAGACGCTTGAGGCTAGTTTTTCCTGGGCGGTGGCTGGGGGGATCCCTTAGAGATAGCCCTAGCTAGGGAGGCCCTGGAGCGTTTGAATGGGCCAGGTAGTTAGACATAGGTTAAGCAAGATGTCTTCCGAAGCTGTGAACATGGGCGCAGAATTGCGCAAGGAAGAGATTCGTCGAGGTTCAGATCGTTACATTCGTGAAGTCGATACTCCGGAGGGACGTACTATTCAGGCCACTGACGACATGTGCGAGGCGTTTCTGCGGCATTTCGAGAGCCGGTTTACCAAGGGGCTTGGTCTTCGTGGGGACGAGTTTCGCAGCTATTTGGCTGACTTTCCTCGGCTTTCGCCGACTGAAGCGGCTAGCTGCGAGGGAGAGATCACGGATGGTGAGGTCCATGCGGCATTGAAGAAGGTCAGCAGAGGCAAGTCGCCCGGTCTGGATGGTTTGCCCTATGAATTGTACTTGAGGCTGTCGCACATCTTTGTCCCGATTTTGACTGTGGTGTTCAACAACTGGTTACGGTCGGAGTCCATCCCCAACCGGATTTCCAGGGGTGTAATCACGCTGTTGAAAAAGGGCAAGGATGTTGGGGGAAACTAGATGATTACAGGCCCATAACTCTGCTAAACACAGAGTTAAAGATTTTGGCCAAGATCCAGCAGGAGCGTTTGCAGTCAGTTGCCGAGTCTCTGTTGGGTCCTGAGCAGACTTGTTCTGTGAGGGGTCGAACAATTCAGAGCAACCTGCATCTGATCCGCACGATCATAGAGGGTGTAAAAGACGACGATGAGGCCGCGCTGATCAATTTGGATCAGTCCAAGGCATTTGATAGGGTTGACCATCGCTACCTTGCTGCTGTCCCGCAGGCCGCCGGATTCGAACCCGACTTCTGCCGCTGGATTAGCCTCCTGTATCGCTCCCCCAGTGCTGTGGTACAGGTGAACGGGAAGCTGTTGGGCGCTTTTGCGCTGTCTAGGTCGGTTCGTCAGGGTTGTCCACTGTCGCCCCTACTCTATGCTTTGGCGTTGGAGCCTCTCCTTCGCCGGCTGAGGGACAGGGCGTGCAGTCCGTCCCTACGCGGAATCGCCGTTCCTGGAGGGGCTCGAGCCAGAGTTTCCGCGTACGCCGATGACGTATCTGCTTTCGTGTCGTCCCGCAGCGACATTGGGGCGATACTGAAGGCGCTTGATCGGTACGAAAAGGTGACAGGGGTCAAGATTAACCGCGACAAGTTGTCCGGTTTGCGGTTAGGTGCCTGGAAGGGGGACGATTTTCCGGGGCCTTTCGGTTGGACGGACGGTCCTGTCCGCATTCTTGGAATCTTGGCGTCGACGGAGGTTGTCCGTGAAGGGTAGGGCGGAGGTGTGTGCTACATACATTTTCCCTCTTGTTCTTTATCGACTGTCCGTACTTCCTCTCTGTGACGAGCGCTCGCTAACCTCCATTTTATGGAGGAGACGCGGGAATCGAGTCGACAGACGAGTCTGCGCACAACGTCCGTGTCATGGGGGGTGGGGGGCTGGGAATGCCACACTTGGTGAGCCACAAACTCGCCTCGAGTTTGGCTTTCCTGCGCCGCGCATTGACAGGAGATTCGATTATGGCTGGGATTGTTAGGGACGCGTTCCCTCGCCTTACGATCAATTCCCCCATCTCGTGGGTTGAGCGCCGTCGTAAACCCCGGGATCAATCGGATTTCCTTCGTGAGTGCCGGTTGGCCTTGTTGGGTGTTCCTCGGTCCAGTGACCTTTCACGGCCTAGGAAGGTCTTCTATCGTCTTCTAGTGGAGGGGGTCGCGAAGGATTCCCTACGTGAGGAGCTCGGCTTGTCGGAGGAGGAATTTCGCTCTTACTTGGGAAAAAAAATTTATATATACATATCAGTTGACGCCGAATAGGATTTCGAAAGCGGAGTCACAAGGCAAAAGGAAACTTTTTGAAAAGTAAGAACATTTTTACTGTTCAATTGTGATTTAAAAAGTATATATTAAACCGTGACTCAAATGCGAGCCGGTCTAATAATTCGTTATTCAAGTAATAAGTAAGGCTTGTAAAAATATTACGGCTGTAAATTGTCTGTTAACCGTTAAAAAAAAAAAATGGAGCAATTAGTCGAAATGACTAAAATGCTGTGTACAAGCCTACAACAGCAACAACAACAGCACCTAGAGTTACAACAACAGCAACAACTACAGCACCAAGAGTTACAACAACAAATATTACAACAGCAAAAAAGTCTCGAAAAAATTCTGAAACAGTCGACTGGAGAAAGAAAAAACACTGTTTTTTCTGCCGAAGGAATAGCAAATTCATTATCCGAATTTATATATGAACCTGATTCGGGCATTACATTTCCAGCATACTTTAAACGTTTCAAAACTATATTTACCAAGAGATGTCAACATTGGTCGGATGAGGAACGAGTAACATTACTAGTCCAGAAACTAGGGACAAACGAGAACACGAAGTACTCAAACTTGATATTGCCCAGAAAACCAGAAGAAGTTTCGTTTGAAGAAACTATAAGTATTCTGTCAAAAATATTTGACGAAAGAAATAGTCTGTTTCACACGCGATACAGATGTCTAAACATCGTTAAAACAGATAACGAGGATTTTCTGGCATACGCGGGAACAGTGAACTCTCTGGTTGAACAATTAAAGTTAGAAGAAATTTCCAAAGATGTATTCAAGTGCCTAATTTTTCTTCAAGGACTAACTGATCCTAAATATAAAGAAATTAGGTCGAGAATATTAATAATGGTCGAGCAAGACTCGAACATAACATTACAAAGGGTCACCGAAGAATGCCAACGTCTCATAAACGTAAAAAGGGATAATACACAAATTGAGGAAAAAAGTGTTGCTACTGTTCGACACGTAAAGACTCAAAAAACCCCAAAAGTCAAAAAGACAGAAAAATGTGAGACGTGTGGAAAAAATAACCATACCAAAAACACATGTTGGTATAAGAATAAATTCTGCCAATCGTGCGGAAATAAAAATCATGCCAAAGATGTATGTTGGTACAGGAATAAATTCTGCCAAACATGCGGAAAAAAAGGGCATAAATATTCAGTTTGCCAGAAAAGGAAATTACAAGATGTAAGTCTGGTATTATCAGAAAAAGAAATTCAGAAAGGTAAAAATAGAAAATACGTAGACGTACGTATGGATAATCATACAATTACTTTTCTATTGGATTCTGGTTCAGACATAAGCATTATTGATGAACAAACATGGAAAAATATTGGAAGACCAAAATTATCTGAAACCAAAAAAACCGCTAGAGGGGTTTCAGGGAAAAAATTAAACTTTATGGGAGAATTAAAGTGCAATATTTCGTTATGTGGCAAGACTGCAAAAACAAAAGTGTACGTAATCCAAGGAATTAATTCATGTCTTTTTGGAATAGACTGGATAGTACTTTTTGATTTGTTTGAACTCCCGATTAATTCATTTTGCAACGTAATAAACAGTGCAGAAAAACAAAAAAGTATCAAAAATGAAAAATTCATGAATGAATTAAAAGAAGAATATCCCAGAGTTTTTTCTGAGGGTTTGGGTTTATGTACTAAGACGGAAGTCAAATTTGAACTCAAGGAAAATGTGAAACCAATTTTTAAACCTAAGAGGAACGTACCTTTTTCCTCCTTAGACACAATTAATAAGGAATTGGAAAGGCTAGAAAAAATTGGAGTGATATCTAAGGTTGACCATGCTGATTGGGCCTCACCCACAGTCTACGTTAAGAAGAAAAACGGAAAAATAAGAGTGTGCGCAGATTTTTCAACAGGGTTAAACGATTGCCTTAAAATCACAGTTATCCACTACCTTCACCAGAAGATATTTTTTCAAAGTTGAATGGTGGTAAGATTTTTTCAAAAATCGACTTGTCTGACGCATACTTGCAGATTAAAGTGAGTGACGAATGCACAAAATATTTGTGTATAAATACACATAAAGGTATTTATAAGCTAAATAGGCTTCCTTTCGGATTAAAGGTCGCCCCAGCTTTGTTCCAACAGGTGATGGACACTATGCTGGCAGGCCTTGAGTTTGGTACCGCCTATTTAGATGACATTCTAGTCAAAAGTAAGAATGTTCAAGAACATAAAACGCACATCAGAGCGATATTTAAAAGACTAGAAGAGTTTGGCTTTAAATTAAGCCACGAGAAGTGTAAATTCTTCATGGAAAGAATTACATACCTCGGACAGGTGATAGACAGTGAAGGCAGGAAACCGGACCCACAGAGAGCCGATGCAATTAAGAACATGCCTGCACCCGACACAGTTGCGAAACTACAATCGTTTCTGGGGTTGGCCCAATATTATGCAATCTACATACCTAAAATGTATGATTTAAGAGCCCCCCTTAACGAATTGTTGAAAAAAACAAGAAATGGTTTTGGTCGAAAGATTGCGAGACAGCTTTTCAGAAAATAAAAAAAATGCCTACTCTCAGATCTCGCCTTAGCACATTATGATCCTGAGAAAGAGATCCTCCTGGCAACTGACGCAAGTTTATACGGAGTGGGGGCTGCACTGCTACACAAATATGAAGATGGCACTACTAAACCGATCGCGCACGCGTCGAGGACTCTTCTTCCGGCTGAAAAAAATTATAGCCAGATCGAGAAGGAGGCTTTGTCGATTGTGTTCGGGGTTAAAAAATACCATCGCTTTTTATATGGTAGATCATTTGTACTTCAAACGGACCATAAACCGTTACTTACAATATTTGGAGGTAAAAAAGGCATTCTTACGCATACAGCTAATCGTTTACGGCGATGGGGTGTAACC
Organism: Acanthosepion esculentum; assembly: GCA_964036315.1. Lineage (NCBI taxonomy): Eukaryota > Metazoa > Mollusca > Cephalopoda > Sepiida > Sepiidae > Acanthosepion > Acanthosepion esculentum. Next base: position 11,691 of record CAXIWW010000314.1, read on the forward strand.
CTGCTTAATTACCATTTTAGGATGGAATACGTCAAATCTAAAGAACATGGGCATGCGGATGGACTGTCAAGGCTAATTCCCAAAAAGGAAGAAATTTTAGAAGAGACGGTTATAGCAGCATTAACTGAGGAAAAAGAAATATCAGGTCTCTTGTTGAATACAGTCAGGGAATTGCCGGTAACTTTGGACCAAATAAAAAAAGAAGCGGAAAAAGATCACTATATTGTGAATTTAAAGAGCCAGACGAGATGGAACAAAAAACAGAAAAAGGGAACTCAGATTTCACCTTTCTCAATTTGCGACAACACGTTGATGTACGCAGATAGAATTGTTATACCTAAATCTCTACGTACAGATATACTGAAAGAATTTCATACCGGTCATCCTGGAATGTCTCGGATGAAATCACTCATGCGTGGTTACGTATACTGGCCAGGAATGGACAAGGATATTGAAGTTTTTGTAAGACTATGTAGAGGTTGTCAATTAGCTCCAAGGGCACCTCCGGTCAAAATGAATCCTTGGCCGAAAACGGATTTGCCGTGGGCACGTCTACATATAGACTATGCTGGACCAATTAATGGGTACTATTATTTGATATTGGTGGACTCTTTATCGAAATGGCCTGAGGTAGTCAAGTGCAGGCATCCTACATCTAGGAACACCATCAGTGCATTGGATGAAATTTTCAGTCGTTTCGGGGTTCCCAGGACACTAGTTAGCGACAATGGTACGGCGTTCACAAGTATGGAGTTTAAGAATTTCTGTACTGCCTTAGACATTGAACACATAACTACACCAGTGTGTCATCCCAGGTCGAACGGTCAAGCCGAGAAATTTGTTGACACTTTTAAACGTGCTTTACGTAAAAATCAAGGTATGGACACGGAAGAAAGAACTATTCAGAAGTTCTTAGCAATATATAGGGTAACTCCTAATGAGAACAACGATGCGAAAATGTCACCGGCGGAAATTATGTTCGCAAGGAAAATTAGATCAATTTTCGATAGATTGTTACCCTATCAAAACAAAAAAGTTGCTAAGAAAGAGGAAAAAGTCAACATAAAAAAGTACACTTCAGGAGACAAAGTTTTTTTCAAAAATTTTCAAAGTGGAAAAAGCTATTGGATGGATGGCATAATCCAAAAAAGGATTGGTAAAGTGATCTACACGATTAAAAGTAAAAAATTTACGTGTAAAAGACACATCAATCAGATTAGACCACGATATGGTGAAGAAAGTGAAAGAAGCGAAGAAGAAATTCCGATGGAAGTGTTATGCGATGCTTTTAACATGACACTGCCTAATAGTGTATATGAACCGGTATCGCAGTATCGAGCTGAAAAGCGAAAATTATCTTCGCCAAAAAAGGATCTAATTGTGACGACTAAAAGAAGGAGCACACGGGAAAGAAAACCAGTGGAGCGTTTTAGCCCGGATCCAAAAAGAAGACGATATTAGAAGCAGAAATTTTCAAAAGTGAGAATTTCAGCTTCGGGGGGAGGTGTTGTGATAGTATAACCCAACTTCCCCAGTCACGATGATGGACGGACTGTTGCCGATAAAGTGCGACCACAGCAGGTGGTCGTGAGAGCAGACTTCCTTTGTAGGAGCGACTTCGTTTGTAACACCTATTGAGGTTAGCATACTCTCGACTCTGTCTCTGTACTACATCCGATTATAAAGTTATTTTTGAAACCTACACTCGGGGTTTACTTTGTTTATTATATCTTGCACGAGATATAACATATATGTGTGTGTGTGTATATATATATATATATATATATATATATATATATATATATATATATATATATATATATGTATATTTATGTGTGTGTGTAAATGTAAATTTCTTTCAAATATACTCTTAAAAACACATAGCTATATATATATAAATGTAAATATCTTTCAAATTTCACAGCGGAGTAAGAGTTATGTGTTTTTTATTTTCGCCTTTCATAATACTCTGAGTAAGAGATAATAAGAAAAGCTATTATTATTAAATATAAACATTAAAAAACCTGTTAAAATTTCAGCGACAATTCTATAATGTTTAAAAAGCTGTGGTTGTTATAATATATGATACAATAGACCCCCGGCTTTAAGCTTAATTCTCAGAAAAAAGAAAAAGAAAAAAAAGCTGTTAGAAATGACATTAATTTAAAGAGTGAAAGGAGGGGGATTCTGTAGGTTTGGGCATTTCAAAGACTCAAAGTCAAAAGCAGCGCATTTTTATTCTAAAAATGTGAAAATGTCAAAAACACAAGAACATTTCTGCATTTGTTGCAGCTATACAGCTGCTGCAACAACAGATGACAAATAAATTCGCTTTGAGGGTAGAAGAAATAAAAATATAAATCGATGAATTCACCAAGTGTTATTTTCCAAAACACCGTAAAAAAGAAATGTTAATTCTAACACCGAATTTGGAGTTAAAGGCTACGCAGTGTGAGTCAGGCGTCAATTTTTACTACTGAGACATGAAGATGAACGATTGTTTTCAAAAACAAACAAAAAATGCTGTTTTTTTTTGTTAAAATAAACCTTGTTAAAAAACCGTATAGTGCTTCAGAAGCGTCGTATTTCAAAGTTCAAGGTTCATTTACGTTAATTTTACTTTAAATTTATTTCTTATTTGACCAGTTTTTCTTCTATTTGCAGAAGTCAATCCAGGAGTCTACTGATCACACACACACACACACACACACACACACACACACACACACACACACACACACACACATAGTTTGTCGTTGCTTTGAAATTTTTCATGCAACAAAAACAAACTATCATTATTGTTTCGTCCGTGTATTGTTTGATATATTGAAATGGAATTGTCATCTTTGATAATGGCTTATGTAAGCCGAAAGCTTAGATTGGATTTAAACATGTATCAATATGGTGATTTCCTTTCGTCTTTCAACGATAATGTGATTAAGCTTATCAGACAATATGAAAGGAACTTACCTAAAATAGACAAGTTTTGTCTATATTATTTAATGAAACCTGCATTAATATATATATATATATATATATATATATATATATATATATATATATATATATATGTAATTGTTTATTCGAAAATTATAACATAAATATGTTATAAAATCAATAGCGATTTTGTTTCAACACTTCTGGTGTCTTATCAAGTGATGGTGTTGAATGTAGAACAAAGAACATTTCTGCATATATATATATATATATATATATATATATGTATATATATATATATATATATATATGTATGTATGTATGCATATTTCGTTGAAAACGACTGATAAGGAGTTGCGGTTGAGTTTTTATA
>CAXIWW010000314.1:17500-87500 GCA_964036315.1 Acanthosepion esculentum
ATAATTAACAAGAAAATATTTATAAAAGAGACACAGGGAAATTACTTTTCGGCGGTGGGAAAGGGACTGAAGCCGAGGCGCCAGGTCAGAATTTATATTATTTGCTAATTCTTCATTGAATTTTATCAAGAATCACTAAATATGCAGCACAAGCACTGCACTATATGTGGCATCAATATTCAAGGCATGGGCGAATGCTAGACGTATAAATATGTAAGATAGATTCAGGAGAGAAAAATTATAAAGCAAGATACAATGAAGCAATCTTTCTTGGCAACCGACCTAATAATGGCTTCAATATAATCTTTCCACTTCATGTCAGTCGCAAAATGTAAGCCCGAGAAGGCGTAACGAGTCCTTATTCGACAACTGGAAAATGGAACCTTAAAGTGGTCTATTTTTATTTAATATATATATATATATATATATATAAAAGTGAACATAGAAGTCAACACTTAGAGGCGACAGTCTGTTTCATGCTAGATGCAATCGTCAGGACACTGATATTGAGAATATTATTCCATAAATATAGCACACTTTAAGACTATATTTCTTCACACACACACACACACACACACACACACACACACACATATATATATATATATATATATATTTAACAGTCTGCGTAACAGTCTGTGCATGACTATGCCCTCGAAATAATTCGATTGAGCTCTCGGAAACGAAGGTCTGATTTTATAAACAGTGGCTGCTGCTGCTAATGCAATGCTCTTTAACTAGAATCGAGCTCTCCTAGCTACTAACGTCTTTCGCATAGTAAAAACGTCAAAATTTTCCTTCCGCTCTTCCGTGCGACGATAGCTTGTGGATAGAATCTCTGAATGGGGCCAAGTCGGTCGGGCTTCGATCCCGGCTCGAAGCAATCTGATGTCTAGCCCCACTGATTAACTTTGATACGGCAAAACAGTTTGTGGATATATATATATATATATATATATATATATATATATATATATATATATATATATATATATATATATTAAAAATATGATTCATTCGCTACATAAGAGTTCTCATTTTTCAAAAACGAGAGCCGAAACCCTCAATATAATTATTGAAATTAAGTTGAATTAAGGTCTCGTGTCCCGTTTCATCCTCAAGCGAAAATTTAGGAATAAGCTATCTTGTGGTTTGCGCGTGTTTATAAGTATGGTCTCTTGCAACATTAATTACTATGGAAAAGGCTGGAGGCGGCCATACTGGTTAGGTGGTCGAAGAGTTAATTCTTATCTACAGACCAGTCACCTTTGGAAAGTTTATGTTAGGTTATGGTGGGGTCTCTATTTCAAATCTGGTGGTGGCGGTCACCGTATAGTTAGTTTAAAGCGAAAGATAGTTTATGGCGCTACGGCAGGTCGTTAAGTGTTGAGAGGATTCTGTTTTATTATTATCTATCTATTAATCACTTTATTTATTTGTTTATTCAAATGGCTATTTCTTATAAAAAACGCGTTGGACTGGACTACAATTTGTTTTTTTGATGACTTCACAAAAGGTTTTTCTATTTAATGATTTTGGCTAAGCTTTAAGACTTTTATTAAACTATGGAATTTATTTGTTTATCTATTTTTTATGTTAATTATTTAATGCGAAAATTTGTTGATGTCGGCAAAAAACCGTTAACTCCTGTCTATGGTTTGATAACTTTTCATTATTTAGAAACTTAATGATGTGTAGTTTTTCATGTAGGCATAAAGGGCATGGGTCATCCCGGGTTTGACAAGTTCTTGTTCTATTTATTATTTTCCATTTTACTTTTGGTGTTTTATTCGTTTCTTTTAAATGCCAGAAATATAGATAGAAATCAGACATCTCTATCCCAATATTTCTGGCATTTAAAAGAAACGAATAAAACGCCAAAAGTAAAATGGAAAATAATAAATAGAACAAGAACTTGTCAAACCTGGGATGCTCGGGCTCCCCACATTAAATCAACCCTGTGTCACAACCGGACCTCGTTGGGCGGGGGGCTGAGCAAATACAGTCAGTTTTATGCGTGAGTGTATACTTATTTGTGGCATTTAAGCAGGCACACAATTAGATACACGCATGCCATATGAATGAAGTTGAAATAATAAATTCCCACCTGAGCCATAAAATTATGTATTTGTAGATAAGAAGAAAAAAAGAAGAAATGCAAGTAAAACTCACCGGCAACTTAATCTTCTCTCAAAGTGTTGCCTTCTTGACATGTGTACCGGGCTGTGAAATAAAAAATAAATAAATTCTCTTTTTTTACCTTCTGTTTCTATCTATTGATATTTCTCACAATACAAGTACAAAGAGCCACTCAAGGTAGACGGTTACTGTGTGGTGTTGTATGAGCGTAAGAAAAGGCAAGAAGTGAAGTTAATGAGGTTATACAGGAAAGATAACGGTTGAGGCTGTCAAGCTTGTATTGAGTGAAAAAAAGATCCTGCCAGGAGACTACAACAGCCTAGAAGCTATCCATACATTAGGACAGGTCGATTATGGAACCGTGGTATTGCACTCAATTTAAAAGTTCAGCTTTGACATGATAAATAAAGACAAAATATTTTTACAAAATCGTTTTCGTTTTTTGTAGAAACGAGTTTAAAGATTACCTTTAGGTTCAAAATTGGAATTTCCTTCCGATGGCCAGTGAAAGCCTCATAGCAAAACTTTATAAAATTTATAAGTAACTGAAGCTTTACAAATTGTATATGGACAAGCACATTATTACTAAATCATTGCACCATCAAATAAGAGCTTCATTTACTTCAAAGGGAAATTATACTGAACAATTTAGTTACATTACAATGTAATGTTATACAGTGCTGTAGTTTTAGTGATGTTCAATAAACAATACAAATTTCAAACATTTTGTCTTATAATTTGTACCCAGCAGTATTGGAATTTCATTCCGGTAATCAGTGAAAGCCTTAGAATTTACTAAAGCTTTACAAATTGTATATGGACAAGATGCAAGGCACAAGCAGATTATTACTAAATCATTGTGCCATCAAATAAGAGCTTCATTTACTTCAAAGGGAAATTATACTGAACAATTTAGTTTAATGTAAGTAGTGTACATAATACCTCATCTCAGAAATATAGACAAATACTGAAAGGCCGAAACGTTGTAATAAATATGGCGACAAAGATGAGGACAATAGTCTGAATAATGCAAATAGTGTACATAATACCTCATCTCAAAAATATAGACTTATACAATGATATGGTGCTCACAAATACACTCAGTGAACACAAAAACTCGCGACTATGGAACTGGTATACGCCCCATCGAAATTAACACAAGTAAATAGATTACATTTTGGTGCAAAAGTGTTTTTTTCTGCTGACTCAAGACAGCAACAAGAAAGATGTTTCTAGGCGCTGATATCGATGGCGATTACGACACGGTCAGAATGAACTTTAAAGTCAGGCTGAGAAAAACAAAACAATAAAGTCTAAGCTCACTAAAGTTTAATCTGAACAGATTGGGAGATTCCAACGTCGCTGAAGGATTCAAAGCAACAATCAGAAGGAAATTTGCTCAATTTGGAAACGCTGACGGATCGATTCAATGACATAATGACTGAGACAGCGAAGAACATCCTCTGGAAGACGCGTAGAAAAACCCAGCTATGGGTAAGAGATGAAATTCTTCAGATGTGCGACAGGAAAAGAGATTTAATAAGTATACGAAAGCCTGGAGAAGAACAAGAGGAAAAGAACGTCCTGAAAAGTGATGTAACAAACCCGAAGCAACCAAGAGTCAACATTATCCCAGTCAGAAATGGTAACCGTCTCACAGAAGAAGATGGATAATTGGACAGAGTACTGCACAGACCTGTACAACTTCCTAACAGAAGTAACCCCAGTGTGAGAAAGAGTCCAAAATCTTCAAACAATGATGTCTCCCAATTTAAAGAGATGTAAAAGCAGCCATCAAAATATTGAAAAATAAGGAAGCGGCTGGAACCGGCAACATTCCTGCAGAAGTCATCATCAAAAATGTAGGAGAATCAGTGATCGATATTGCAAATAAGATCTGGCAAACTGGTGAATGGCCAACGCCGTGGACACAATCCCTCATCATCGCCCTCTTCTAAGTAAGGGAACTTGAAACTATGCCAGAATTATAGAACGTTAAGCCTCATCAGTCATGCGAGAAAAGTTCTGTTAAAAGCCACCCTAAACAGACTAAGGCGACAGGTGGAAAAATAATTGCTGATGTCAGTATCAATGAGACATCTTCCACGTATTTGTATTCAAAAAGGCATTGGACCACGTGTACCATGTAGCATTGAGGGCTAATCTAACAGCTATACCAACTGGCAAACAATGCGATTCTTGCCAAGGGAAGATTTTGAAACTGGTTCTGTACATCTCTTGGTGTTAGACAATATCTACAGTCCTCTAGAATTTTCAATATCTTTCTGGAAAGAATAATGTCAGATGGTCTTGAGAACCATATCGGTACTGTCAGTATTGGAGGAGAAGTAATTACGAACTTCATGTTTGTTGATTACATCGACGGTCAAGCTGTAAGTGAAAACGAAATTGATAACCTGGTGAGGTGTCTGGGCGAAGCAGCATCCGGACACCAATTACAATCAGTGGCCAGAAACTGGAGACAGTGAAACAATTCAAATACCTACATCATCGGCCAAGATGGATCCAAGTCAATTCAATGCGAGAACTTCGTTCACAACAGCTACATTAAGACGGTTGAACTCGATCTGGAGCGACAAAAAGGTTACCCTTAAAAAATAAACTGAAATTGTTTCCATGTCATCGTCTTGTCGGTTTTCCTGTATGCAGGTCAATCATGGATTCTAACAGCAGGACTCCAAAGGCGGATCCAATCTGCAGGGACGAGATATTTCAGATCTGCTTAGTATTTTCTACACTTACCTTGTCACAAATGAGGGGGGGGGTGAACAAAAGAGTGAGTCATCAGTCAAATAGCTATAAAGACGCGTGTTGACTGCCATAAAGAAGAGGAAACTAAAGTTGTATGGCCACGTAACTAGATCGCGGGTATGGCCTCTTCAAAACCATCATACAAGGAATGGTACAAAGAGGAAGGTGAAGGTTACGCCAAAAAAGAGGTGGTCGGACAACACCGTCGAATTTTACCTCTACGCAGGCACTAGCCAACGACCGGATCAAGTGGGAGCTTTTTTGTAGAGCCAGCCTTCATGCAGGCGTCTCTACAACTCTGGCGGTTTATGGGGCAGGAGGAAGAGACAAAAAAGGAAATGTTGATAAAAATGGCTGAGGCCCCACAGAGCTGCTAAAATTTTCCCTTTATGTACTCCACACCAACCCTGAACACTCAACTGGGGTATTCAAGCGTAGTTAGCGCTTACTCTGTATGCCATTATTAAGTTGCCGAAATATCTTAGATGAAGTATCGTCAATGATTCAATTAAAATAAGCTTGCATAATAATATCTGACAGAGTGTATTATTTCTTTCATCTTTTTTTCTCTTGTTTTTACACGTCGTAGTAATAATGTTAAATTGTCTGGATTTCTTAGATTAACGTATGTTTTTGTTTACTGTATTTTGTTTGAATTTATGTCAAGTACTCTTATCTGATAAACAATTTTCAAATTCATGAGCAGTATTACATATCTAATAGATAACAACAACTCAGTATAACTATGATATTAGATTATATTAAGACCGTCATAAGAGATATTATATCTAAGTTTTCAGCTAAGTTTATAGCATTACTACAAAATGTGAAATCAAAATAAATTAGATGTGTTGCCGTTATGCTTTCTGTAACAAGTAAATATTTATGGGGGGGGGGTTCTAGTCTATGCCCAACCGGTTTTGAATTCAGAGTTATCCTTCTCTTAAAACTGGTTACTAACCAATGCTAGGGTACCCAATATACCCTGCTATCTATCCCCTAGATTGGGTACATTTGTGCATAAACGAACGCAATGGTCTTAGTTGGAGTTTGAACTTGATAACTTAATCGCGCGTTCCGTGCTCATAAGCGCTACACCATATGTAAATTTATTATTACAGGTTCTTACCTGTATGTGTGCTACATATATATTGGCCGAATCGGTTAAGGCACGTCAGGCTATATGACGGTTCCGTATAGGATACAGGTTCGAATCCTGTCGGAGGACGAATATTTTCTATGAAGATTTCTCGGACATTCAGGCCGGTAAATGTTATTTAATGCTGTTTATTATAAACAGAGCATTTACTTAAATACTTGTATCTATAAAAAGAATGTTAAACATAAATAAATATATATATATATATATAATATTATATAAAAATATTACTTAACTTTTAAAAATTGATTTTTTTTTGTTTTCCCAGACTTCAAAGTTTCTTGGTAAATGTCCGTTCTTCAAGGGGTTCTGGTTTTAAATCATATTTCCAATATTTTCAATTTATTCCATGTTTTTTTAAAAATCCGTTTTGTAAACGAATGCATTCAGGAGTTTAATTTTCTTTTACACGCGCGCGTTCATAAATTTTTACTTTTGTTTTCGTTTTTTCCGTTCTTGATTTTTCTTCCAGCTGTAAATCTTTTTCTTCGAAATTAAATTCATTTATTTTAAAATTATTTTAAGGTTTAGAAGTTGTTATGTTATGTTATATTATTAATTAAATTGTAATATTTGTTAATTTACATTATTAATTAATTTATAATATTTTATGTTGTATTTGTATTATTAAATACATTATATTTTATTTGATTTATTATGTAACATTATTATTAAAGTAACAAAGTAAAGATTTGTTAATACTTGTTAATATATATATATATATATATATATATATATATATATATATATAATAATTATTTTTAAAAAATATGATTCCTTCGCTACATAAGAGTTCTCATGTTTCAAAAACAAGAGCCTAAAAACTTCAATATAACTATTAAAATTGAACTGAATTAAGGTATCAAGCCCTGTTTCATCCTCAAGCGAAATTTTGGGAATAACTAATAATAAATTTACGCAGCTCTATAAGCATGTTAATTCGCAAAATTAATTACCATGGAAACGGCTGAAGCAACCATTTTGATAAAGGGTGTAAGGGTTAACAATGTGTATCAACATATCAGTTACTTTCGGAAAGAGGTCAGGTCAAGGTAGGGTCGGGGTGTCTATTTTAAAGCGAATGATGACATTCATTATATATATATATATATATATATATATATATATATATATTGAATTGGACAATTTATTCCGACAATTTATTTAAAGACATTTATGATAAGACATTTATGATATGTTTAACGTTAAACATATCATAAATGTCTTTAAATATATATATATATATGTGTGTGTGTGTGTGCGCGTGTCTGTGTATGTTTGTGTGTGTGTGTGTGTGTGTGTGTGCGCTGAAGAATTTATATAACAGACGATGGGAAATATGACATAGAATTCTGAAAAGGCACTGGAATTGCAAAAGATGACATTCAGAATCTAAAGAAAAGAAGCAGTAAAATTTAATTTGGAAACAACGTAAGAGTTCTCAACCCGTTATGTAATAACATTGATTTTTGTTTTTTACGGCTTACCAGTATTTTGTCAGTTATTTATATATTCAGTTCAGGTGTGATGAATTTTCCCCACAATTTCAGAAATGAAATGTCTCACCCGTGTGGCACCAACTGTCATGTCCTTTTTGAATTCCAATAATTCATATCACCTTGCCCTGAGCAACTTAGTCAGTTTTCGCACCAACTCAACAGATATCAAGGCGCAGCGGATATGTCGCGTTATTTTGATGTGAATCAACTTATGGTGGCACCACCTACCATTACTTTTATATACTCTGCTACCCATGACATTTTCCACGTAAAAAATGGCATATGACTTATACTTTTATTACTATCACAGCAAGATTGCATTAAAAAAATTAAAAGCAGTTATCTGATCAATTAAAATGATTGATCAGATAACCGGGGCTAGCAATAATTGGGCAGTCCTAAATAAGAACTAGACGAGATATCTCCAGACAAGGCGCGTGCAGCCAGTACTTACTCAGGGTAGCCACCTTGTGACCTTTATGTAGTAAGTTTACAAAAAAAAATAAATACGGAAGGAAAATGCAGCTGCTGATCTATTTTATTCAGGGTAGGCACCGACTACCTTGCCTACCCAGACGGTACGTCCCTGCCTTGGGCATAGTCAGCGGAGCGAGAACAATCTACCCGCGTAGATTAAATAAAGGATTATTTTCGAAAATTCCTAAAAGTTACCGGGATAGACATACACCTGATGATGGCCAGAGGGCAAATAGCCGAAAAGTTGTGATAATAACAACAAAAATGAGGACATTAGTCCGCATGTAAATAATGATAACTCCTCATCCCAGTAATTCATACAGAAACAATGATTTTTAGTTCCTGGTGGCTACAGTGATGTTTACCTTACACTGTTATCAGAATTTAGATAAAGGAGGCCAAAAACAGGTGGCTGTGTAAAAGTGACTGACTCATATAAAAACTAAAAAAAAAAAAATCACGCATGAAATCGAAATAATTCTTTGCTGTAGATTTATCAGTTAAAGTGCAGTTTTGTATGAGCAATTCAAACTGTATAGACATGCAAGTTAAGCGATATAATTTTCTTTGTAATTGCTTGGTAAAAATTCTTAACTGATAGCTCATCAAATTTATCAGTGAACTTGGAAGTAGTTTTAATCTAAAAAATCTCTCTAGTTATTAAAACAAAATCAAGTCCAAAGATTGCTTGTAGATTACTGATAAGAATATTGCTATTAATTTTATTACGTTAATATAACTATAATATTATTTCTTATCACATTAAGGTTAGTTCCTTTAGTACCTGAACAGTCCAGTTATCTTGCCTGCTGTTGACGTCATATTTTCAGATAACCACAAATCTATGTTCAGTTTTGTACCAATCAAATCTTCTAAATTGTACACATTTTTTATTTATTCATGTCTCCTGAGTAAGCAATGCAATGTGTGGATCACATTACAAATTGTGCTTATTCATTGACATTATCGTCAGTGTATGATATGATATTTACATGACGGCTTTCAAGACTTCCTCAGGTACATGATGACGATGCGGTCACTATTTCTAGCTCAACCCAAAGCAGTAGCAAACGAAATTGTCGCATATAAATGGCGAGTTGTCATCGGTTGCAGGAAGAAATCGAACGAATGTGAAATGAATGGAAAGAATGATTTTTAACATGGACATATTTTCATGGATTTATATATATATCTTTGACAATCGTATTCATCTTTTAGAAGGCCCAGGGTCATATCGAGCTAGAGGGTCACAGAGTAAGTGGTACAGTTTATGCCATAAGCTGTACCTCTTCTGAAACGGTGAGGCGAGCCTCATAAGTGCGGCGAAAGAGGATAGCCGGTGAGGCGGAATGATTGAAAAAGAATAAAAGATTTAGAAAATGTTTTATAAAAGTTCACATGCGAAAAATAAATATGATTTCAAAATGTAAATTATTATAGGAGAGACTTATCAACGACAATATCCTGACTTCGAATCCGCGGTTATCTCCTTTTAATCTACTCTCTAATACCTTCTTTGCCATCGGGAGTGTTTGCGCCATTTCACCAGGACTTCCCCTTCGTAAGGCGCGAGCAAATTTTTATTTCGAAAATGTGGCCCAGACAAAAAAAAAACGTTTGGGAACTACTGACTTATGCGGATATGTGTGGAAGATAATGGTTTAGCCTAAATTAGAATTATAGTGATCAGGAAAACACGCTCTTAGATTGTTTCTTTTGGTTTGTGCGAAAAGCTGCTTGAGTGCAATTTGCATCTCAACAAAGGAATACGAAGGGAATGAAGTTGGATCGTTACTGTACGTTGGCAGAGTTAGACGTGAAGGTTAAAATTGGTGCAACTAAGGAACGTAGTTCATTTGCACATTTTCTATGGAAATAACGATAGAACAGCAATGACTAATATGTAATTAACAAAAGAGAGAAAATACACTAGTTTGTATATAACTGAAAAGAGTAAGGAACACATTTATAGGGCTAGCTGTAGTGTGTGTGCATGTGTGTGTGCGTGCGCGTGTGTGTCTATGTGTGTGTGTGTGTGTGTGTGCATGTGTGTATGTGTTTGAGTGCGTACATGCGAAAGCTGCACCATGACCAGGTGAATAAGTCCCTTAGTTGGGAAGACTTGATAAATCTTCTACTTGTCGTAATCTAGATTGATTCGTTTGTTTTTTTACGGATTATCACCACTTTGTAGGTTATTTAAAACAAGAAAATATTCTTAGATTGTAAGATATTGTTTGGAGACAATAATGATTTGCTAATACAAGCCCTACTAATTAATCCATAGCTGAGGGGAAGTAGAGGTGAATTCATGCCTTCCCCAAGGGTATTTGAGCGTAAATAAATATAACGAAATTGGAAATCGGCTCTCCGAATTCCAATTCCGAGCCGTTATCCATTATAAAGCCAGCACTTCAAAGCTTACAGCACCTGGTATTCCCAAGTGGGTATCCATCAATGTGTCGACAAGTCTCGGTATCATTTAATTTCGGTGATCATGCGAGAATCGGCGTTTCAACGTGATATGGTCGTAAGCCACCGCATCAGAGAATGAAAAGAGGAAGCAGGATATTATCTCTGAGATTTTATAGTCCTGAAACAGCGCCACCTAATGGGCGTATTGGCAGGCTAAGTGGAGCTAATTCCAACAATGCGAAATTATCTTCTAACTTAAAAGAAGATAGTAAATCACATGTTAAAGCATTTTCATATGAATATAAAAATGACAATTTGAATCGAAATATAAAGTCACAGTAAATATATTTCAGAAAATATATTTTAAGCATTTGGTTAACATAAATTATCTTCTAACTTAAAAGAAGATAGTAAATCACATGTTAAAGCATTTTCATATGAATATAAAAATGACAATTTGAATTGAAATATAAAGTCACAGTAAATATATTTCAGAAAATATATTTTAAGCATTTGGTTAACATGCAATAAAAAGAAATTTACCTTCAAAATACGCAGAAAAATGAAGCTTCAAATAGATCAAAGTATTAACCAAGAAATGCACTAGCTTTCTAAAACTAATAAGATCGAAACATTTCTGTCTTATAGAAATCGATAACAGATTTGGTTCTGTTTATGTTTTGCCGAAAGTATATCTGATCAAAAGCCGTAAAACCTCCCTCACAAAAAACAAAACAAAACAAAGCAAAAAAAAAATTTGAAACCAACAAAACCAGTTATGTTCCGAATGTAGTGATCTTAAAGATAGTAGCAGGAGCAGCTCTAAAATAAAACTATCAATAGCAGCTCTAAATTAAAACTTAGCAGTAGCAGTATAATTAAACCATCTATCAGCAGCAGCTCGAATATAAAAACAATACGTGAATCTTGAAGTAACACTCTTTTCCGGGTTCCCTCTTTCGAACTTCTGACATGAACGTCCTACGCTGAAGCTACAAGGGCTGTGAATGCTTTTCACTAAAACACAGAGTTATTCTTGGCAGTTGAAGACTCGAGTTTTGCCATTGGAGCAGTCTTGCAACAACGTGAATCAGATGAATGTTTGCCCGTGTCTTTCTTCTCAAAGAAATTATCAGAAACGGCTACGCGTTACAGCACTTTCGAACGAGAGTTAATGGCAATGTACAGTGCCTTCCGACATTTCTTGGAAGGTAGGTCTTTTCACGTTCTCGTAGACCATAAACATTTAATCGGAGCAATCAAGTCTCCTCTCCTCTACAACTTAAGCACTTCGATTTCATCAGCCAATTTACAACTGATATTCAACATATCAAAGCGCTGCAAACATTCTAGCAGACACACACCCCAGGAAAGATTTCTACAATTAATATAACTCCAGTCATCGATTTTTCTACAGGAAATTTGCGGCCTTTTATTCTGAAAATTCTCCGTAGAAAACTATTTGACACTTTGCACAGCCAGTTATAAAAGCGACCTGCAGGTTAATTAGTAAAAATTATATCTGATACGGAATCAACAAGGTTACGAGGAATTGACACCATGTCACAAAGCCAAAATAGTGAGACACATTCAACACAAGCAGCTCCTAGTTTTTTTCCCGTTCCTGATATTCGATTTGACCATATTCATTTCGACATCACCGTACAATTCTTTCCCTGTCATGAATATTACTATCTCATCATATGCATTGGTAGATTGATCCGCTAGCCAGAAATAATTCCCCTTACTAATATCAGTGCGAAATCAATTGCGCAGGTTGGGTCAACAGATTTGGTGTTCCTTCTACCATCACCACAGATAAAGGAACACAATTTTAATCTTCACTTTTCGCTTCTCTCACCAATCTGTTGGATACAACTAGAATTCGTACAACTGCCTAGCAAATAACATGGTAGAACATTTTCATTGTTCTCTGAACTATACTTCTTGGCTTCACAATATTCCGTTAATACTTTTAGGGTTAAGAACAGTTTGAACATTTTTAGGTGACGGGAGAACAAAAAACACTCACTGTGTTACTGGCCCTAAGAACTTGCTGATATATCTTTTGATGGACAGTTCAAAGGTGAACCGCTCTCTTTGAAGGGGAAGGGAGAACTGTGACTGGACCTTAGCAGCAGTTGGAAGCGAGACCGCTTAGAAACAGGAGGTTCGTTTCTCTCTCCGCGCTGAAAGGTCAGGCAGCGTTTGCATCGTTAACAAAGTTGCTGAAGGCAAGTTTCCCCTTCAGAGAAAGTTTTGAAAAGAAGTCCTCTCGAAGAATCCCCAGAAAAGAAAGAACTGAGAAGTCCATAGGTGGAGTTTGGAGCTAAAACTATTTGAGAAGAAAGAGGAGCGAACACGTGTGTTTTCAAAAAGTGTTTTACCGCGTGTTAAGCTGTTTTCCCCTTCAATGTCCGTAAAAGAAATGCATAATTTCCAGGCGGACGGGAGGAAAATAAGAAAAGAAAGAAGGGAGTTTGGTCACCAAGAAGAGAACTTTGTCTGCACAAGAGAGAAAAGAAAAAACAAAAGAACTTTTGAACCTTTTTTGTTATCATTGACACAGCGGGTGGGCTCAATCCTTTTGTTTGGTGCATTGTAATTTTTAAGTTTTGTTTTTCTGATATATGTTTTACTTTGTGTTAGTCAGAGAATAGGTTATCTTATTCTCAGCAAAAAGGGACGAATTTTTGCAAGAACCCTTATTTAGCTGGTTAGAAATAAATATTTTTTCTTTGTAATTGAATCTGATTTCCATTTTTTCTTTCTTTTTCGTTATTAATTCGGGCAATAGTGAAAATACTGTTGCAGCAGGTTTTATTTTCCGAAAGAAAAGAAAATTTCCGAAAACAGATGTAAAATCTGATTCACAGAGTTCTTCAGCTGAATTCGTATATGGCACAAATTTACATTTACCAAGAGATTTATTAATCAAACCAAATAAACCATTTTATAATTCTGCTTTTATTTGTAGATATGCCGAAGATTGAAGATGTCTCAGTTAACATCTCTATCTGCTAGACAATCGACCTATGTAACATATGTGCCAGAATCACTCAAGAACTGTAACTTTGTGTTAGTAAAAGACAATGCAACCATACATCCCTTACAACGAACTTACAGAGTTCCTTAATGAAACGTAGAGACAAACTTTTCACAGTTGTAATTAATAATAGACGAGAGAATATTTCTATAAACCGACTAAGACCGGCACATTTAGAAAATATTGGTGCTGATATATTGAAACCATCTAGCAGACACAACCTAGAACTTCAAAGAGCTGTCGTCATATTAGATGGCCTAAGAAACTGTGTTCTTATTTAACATAGCAAAAATTCTTTCTTAAGATAGTTGGACAAATATCTCGCTTGAAAGGGGGTATTTTAGTGACCTTAAAGATAGTAGCAGTAGCAGCTATAAAATCAATAGCAACTCTAAAATAAAACTTAGCAGTAGCAGTAGCAGCTTAAATAAACCTTGTATCAGTAGCAACTCGAATATAAAAAAACACGTAAACACTAAAGTAACTTTCGTTCTTCCACGTTCCCTTTTTCGAACTGCTGACATTAACGTCCCGTTCTGTATACAATTTATGTCTAAAGAAACTCTTGTTTTAAACTTTCCTTTTGTTAATTTTGTTTTAATAAATGTTATCTTTGCATTGCAAATTACATGACCTGTACTCTTTACACCACTATTATTGCATGTGCTATAAAGAGTTCCCGTACGAAGAATTGCACATATAATTATTGAAGTATCCAATCCCTAAACTAGTAATTCTATGTCACCAACATTAAATAGTTTCTGACTGTAAAAGCAGTTCTGTTCTTAATAATTTTATGTCACCAACATTAAATAACTTTAACTGTAAACGTATTTCTTTTACTAGTAACTGTGGCGCACATATTAAATAATAATCTATATATGTAAAAACATTTCTGTCCCTTGTAACTCGGTGACACCAATATTAAATAGTAACTCTATGGCAAGAACATTGAATAATTTGTAAGTGTAAAATTATTTCTGTTCAAAGCAACTCTATGACACCAACACTGAATAATTTCCAATTGTAAAAGCAGTTCTGTTCCTAATAGTCTATAAATATTAAATATTAATATTAAATAGTCTATAATTGGAAAAGCAGTTCTATTTGATTTTAAAAAATCTATTAGAATTACCAAGCAAAAGAATTTTAAAAGTCTCTATGTGGTAACTTAGGGTTGCATCTCCCATCAAGTACTGGAACGATTGTCATCAGTGGTAAAAAAAAAAAAGTGAAAAAAAAAGGAGTGATTAGAATCCCTCTAACTCGGTCACGTTGCATATTGCGATAAAGTTGTTTAGAAGCAAATCACCCTTTTTTTATCTTTGAGGATATTACAGCCACAAAATTTTACATTTGGAATTTTTTTCTTTTAGTTTAATTTTCATTTAATCTTCTTTTCTGTTTTATTTGAACAAAAAGTAAATGAATATAAAAAAAGGTGACAATTGCTTTGTAACCGATTTTCTTCTGAAAAATTGTGAAACATTTGTTTGGTCGGCAGCCAATCGCATTGAAGCATTGGGATCGTCATCCTCTCTCCCTTTTTCCTTTCTCTCCTATTTCTCTCCCCTTGCTCTCCCCTGGTGTCGCTGTCGGAAATGATCTTGAATCAGAAAGTCTTTGACGCGGCCATTCACATGAATTTGATTTTGATGGACAACTTTGCGCGACGGAGAAGACTACACACTTGGCCAGACGCGCTTCGCAGGCGGCTCAAAGAGGGTTGAAACAGACGAGATTTGGCAAAACTGGTTGCATCGGGTTGTCGGATGCTTGATCTGTGAAGGTTCGCCTTGTTTACGCTATCCCGACTGCTACCCTTTTCCGCCGGTCTGGCCGTTGGCATCTATTCCGCCGTTGGGGTTTCGTCGCATTCCTCTTCGATCTTACCGCCATCGGTGGCCCTACAGGTGTTCGAACTCCAAACAACTTTGCTTTTTCGATAACTGGGACAAGAAGGCCCTCTACCGTAACAAGCAAGGGCCATATATATATTTAACACTGGATGTTGGAGTGATTAGCTTGTTATCAAATGTACCACTTTTTCTTTTACTTTAATGGCATTCATTGAAACGAATCAATAAATAGGAAAAGAATAAAAATAATAAAAGCATAAAATAATAAATGTATGAGAAACTTTTTTCTTATTTGCTAAAAATAAATATTTGTGAGATAAACAATAAAGTATAGAATTTTTTATGAGCTAAAAACCCTACAAAAAGTATATCGTAGTACAAACAAATGTTTGTGGTAACGTTAATGTCTAAGGCCAAAAGCACACGTCAAAGTAAGACGACACGAACATAGTTTAAAAAAAGAGAAATATGTTCAATTTATTGAACACACAATATGAAACGAATTACACAAATTTAGCGCTTTGTATGCCAAATAATGGCCAATAACATGTTATCAAAGTGGGATTTTTAAAAATTCTGGAAAATGATGTATTGACTGATTTGATTTTTACGCTTGTCAATCCTTTATGGTTTATTTAAAGCTTTCACCTATTTTGGATTGTAAGAATAATTCTTTTTTTTGTGATATAGAAATCAGAAGGAATAGCGAAAGATGCCTTCCAAAAACTATACAAAGTATTAAGAAACAGGGAAATTTCATTTAAAAAAAAACAAGAGTGATAAACTGTTATTTAAAGCCAATACATATTTTGGATTGTAAGAATAATTCGATATTTTTGAGAATGAATATTGCATCAACATTTTCTTCAGGATAACAACGATTTTTCCAGAGATAAGTCTTACTATTTAACCCATAGCTGGGATGAGGAAATGGATTCATATCTTTCCTAAGAGTATTTGTACGTAAGTGAGTGTAACAAAGTCGGTTGGAATTCGAACCCGGCTCTACCGATTTCTCATTCCGAGAAGCTATCCATTACACCATCGTCAAATCCTCTGAAATTTGTGTAAAGGGTTCGGAAAATTTGATACTCACAGGACAGATTGAAGGCAAGAGGGACGGGGGAAAACATAATCTACTTAGCGAACCTGAATAAATGAATGGGGAAACATTGAGAAAGTTATCAAAGAGAACATTTATTAAGAGCTAGAAAGGACAGGAAATTGTGGAGAGCCTTGATTGCCAACGTTCTGAGGGGATACGGCACATAGAAGAAGAATGTTTTGTTATGATTTAAAAATATATCACAAGGAAATTAGCATTTAACTATGTTGTATATGCAGTGGCTTTTAAGGACACTAATCATAATGAAAAAATATACACAAAACCTTTAGAAAATTAAAAATGAAGGCAAGCAGATAATATCTAAATGTCTATTATTTTGGTCGTTAATAGGAAAACTTATTGTGAAAGTATAACATTATTCACTTTTATTAAAACTATTGTATTTCTATTCATGGTTAAAATAGAGAAGATTTTATTCTTTGTCTTTGTAACAATCTGATGACAGATGGCACAGCATATTAAGCAGAAACGTTAAGTCTGTATGAGAACAAAAAAAACAAAAAATCACTACACATAAAAAGATGAACATTGTCCTTTTAATATTTCTAATTCGTTTCTATGATTTGAAAACGTCATTAATTTATGCTGATTATAAGTAAATTCCCCCATTTTCTAAAGTCTGGAATCTCGTGAAGGGATTCTTGTAGAAAATCTCGTGAAGGGATTCTTATTGAAAGAATTTCTAGGTGTCCAGAGCAGCAGGTCACTCGCAAGTTCTTTGTTTTACTCGCCAACAGTGTCCTGTAGAAATCTCAAGGGTGGATTTATACTGCTGCGGTGAAATGACGATCCAAATGCCAAATTTTGCTTTTCACTTGTATCCATGCGTGTGTGTGTGTGTTGGTAAAGTCCCATTCTTTTTAATACGAAATATTATATTTTATATTGATTGCGTATATGTGTGTATGTATGTATCATCATCATCATCATCATCATCATCATCAGCAGCAGCAGCAGCAGCAGCAGCAGCGACAATCGTAATACAACAATAAATAAATAACTGAAGGGTATAGGAAAGTTGATTAACTCTGTCGAGCTAGACAATTTTTTCTCATCAGAATCTATCTTACATATATTTATAAGTCTACCATTCGTCCTTGCTTTGAATATTGCTAACCGCATATAGTCTGGTACTCCTGCTATATATTTAGAGATTCTAGATAAAATAGAAAGAAGAGTCTGCAATGCTATTGGTCCTAACCTGGCACCTTGTCTTCAGTCCTTTTCTCACCGCCGTAACGTAGCTTCCCTGTGCCTTTTCTATAAATACTTTCATGGTAATTGTTATGATGAACTTTCCTCTATCGTACCAAGACTTTATGAATTTAAGAGCAGTACTAGATTGGTGGCAACGTCTCATCATTTTACAGTTAAAATAGCAAAGATGTAAGTTCTATGCTAACAGCACTTCTCACTTGTGGAACTCTCGTTTTCGAAAATTGAAATGCAATGTCAATCGTTATCTTCTTAATTCCAGTTCTTTTATTGTCCTCTCTCATTGATAGTAGTTTTTCTCATATTCTCTAACACTCAGTAACCCCTTGCATCCTAGTGGCTTTATTGCCTTTGATCTTCAAATATTTAATTGCAATGTCAATCATTATCTTCTGTCTTCTTAATTCCAGTTCTTTTATTGTCCTCTCTCATTGATAGTAGTTTTTCTCATATTCTCTAACACTCAGTAACCCCTTGCATCCTAGTGGCTTTATTGCCTTTGATCTTCAAATATTTAAATGCAATGTCAATCGTTATGTTCTGTCTTCTTAATTCCAGTTCTTTTATTGTCCTCTCTCATTAATAGTAGTTTTTCTCATATTCTCTAACACTCAGTAACCCCTTGCATCCTAGTGGCTTTATTGCCTTTGATCTATTTTATTTCACTTCTTTTATTGTCCTCTCTCCTTAATAGTAGTTTTTTCTCATATTCTCTAACATTTAGTAACCACTTGCGATTGAGTGGCTTTTCTTGCTTTGCTTGGATCGAAATAATTTAAAAATCTATGATTTCTGTAGTTATTTTAAACAATGTTGACAACATTTCTGTCGTTTCACGATTCTTCTTCATCTGTGATGAGATTATCCAACATTCACCGTGTAAGGGGAGACGTCATATTACATAACAGTTCTGTACTGTTTTCTTTATTTCTAACGAAATCTTCCTGTTTCTTAATACTTTTCTTTCGCTGTCTCAATGCACCTTCGGATTTCAGTGTCACCTTTTTCGTCCTCTCTTGAAACAATTCCTAGATATTTAAATTTTCGTACTTGCATGATTCTGGTGCCTCCAAATCGTAGTTTAGAATTTGGCTCATTGCTTTTTCTAATAACCTTACACTGTCTTCTTATAATTGATAATTCAAGCCAAAAAGAAAAAAAATGTTATTTTATTTAGTAAACTGAATAAGAAGTTAATGCAAGTAAGTGGCAGAATGATGGTAAAGTAAAGTGAGCGCCAATTTAACAAAAGACCAACACAACAATCAGGTTTAGCGTTTCATATTTATTTTTCTTCTCTCATCAAAACTTATTAGGCTAAAATGGTAGCAAAGCGACATGAGGTAAACATGCAAAATTGAACGAATGGCGACGATCTCGAAGTGAGTATCATGCAAACAACATTCTGACAACAAAAAATAATACTCGAAACCGGAAAAAAAAATCAGGGGAAGCCAACCAATTTCTCAACGAGTTACAACTTTATTTACATTATTCAGACTATTATCCTCATCTTTGTCACCATATTTATTACAACGTTTCGGCCGTTGTACGCTCCGGCTTTCTTCAGGTGGTTGGAATGTCGAACTGAACCCTTTATTTCGCTCACTGGGGTAGACTGTTTAATGGATGTCAGTATCAGTTATCCCCTGTTAATTTCCCTTTGAAATTTCTCCACTGCCTTAGTCAGGTATTGAACTCACACTCTTTCGGTCCTGTCACTGGATCTAATCAACGCCTCTATCCACTGTGCCATGAGTCCTGGAGGACATCTGTGCATGAATTTCTGGGTATTATAAACCTAATGCGTTTTTTTTACCAGTGCTCATATTGCAATTTTTGCTGTTATCACTCATGTTTTTACAAGAGCACATATTGCAATTTTTGTTGTTATTATCGCTTTTCTCTGGGACTCCTTATTACTGGTTCCCATATTGTATTCATTTCTATGCTTGGTCAGCTCAGGAGATTTTTGTGGCCTACCACCTGAAGAGGGCCGGAGCGTACAACGGGCGAAACGTTGTAAGAAATATGGCGGCAAAGATGAGGACAATAGTCCGAATAATGCAAATAATGTGCATAATACCTCATCTCAGAGATATAGACAGATACTGAGTTACAACTTTTGTTCAAATTAAAACTTCCTACTTTTCATCATGGAATACAACACGACTACATATCCAACGGAGGCATCGCTTACACTAAATCTTCCTCCGTATAATTCGACTGATATAAAATCCTGGATCCTGCAAATGGAGGCAATATTTAAAGCAAAAAGCATAACATCCCAACGGTCACGTTATTGCTACGTAATGGGAGAGCTACCTACAGAAGTGTCAAATGAAGTTACCGAATTACTTGCTAGAAACTATACCTGAGAATTAACCCTACGACATGCAGAAAGATGATATCCTGAAGTGAACCGGAAGACCAATTAAAACATAATCCAGGTATTGTTCGATAATGAGTAACTCTGTAGGTTACCGCACTTGACTGTGCCGAAAGCGCTCGCTTGGGGGCGCTCTTTAAGTCTATAAATAGGTAATGATATTCTCACACCCTCTTTTTGGTCTTTTCAACTCTTGCTTTCAGATGTAGTCGCACGTGGGTAAAGAGTCCCCCCCCAACTGGGACTCGTTCATTTTCATGGTTTTCTCTCCCTTAACCTTTTGTATTCTCTTACACACGCATATACACACACGTATTTATCACACATAAGCACATTCTTATTGCTTTATTGTTTTTTCCTGTTCCTTGCAATTGTTTACACACGTAATTCCTTTTGTTTAATACATGCATTGTTGTTTATTTTATAGTTATTGTTTTGTGTTACTCATTTTTACTTGGACTCACATTGGGTCTTCAATATTGTTTACGGGATAAATGTTCTAAGAGCCCTTAAATATTTACTATCCAAAGTGTTGATTACTGCTATGGTGATGGGGGATAGAGTTCTCGTTGTTAATTGTTGCTTGTATCAGAAGGTAGATAAATAGTAGCAGTCCTTCGGGACAGCCGCTAGTTTGGCCTAAAGGTTCAACAAGCAATCAAATTGTGGTCACCATAACATAAACAAAATAACATACGAAAGAGAAGGGTATATCAAAAACACTTTGTATTTAAATGCAACATCAATGAATAGTACAATGTTTCTTGATTTACACGCACAAAGTCCGTTACAAAATGTTCATTCATAGAAGAGAAATCCGATTATTAAAAGAATATAAGTGTCTTTTGTTAATACTTAAGTTCATGACGTGCTGGTCACAGGAGATGAAAGGTGAGGTCAATGGGTTGGTAGGAGTCCTTTGATATCTCCGTTGGTGAAGGAAGGCTGAAGGCATCGGGTTTGATGGGTGAGAAAAGCGTAGCGACATTCACTGACGGTACTTCAAAGCTTTCTCTCCTAGAAGTGAATTTATCGCTCTATTTATGTGTGCCCATCGGATCAGAGTCAGTCTGCTGAAACAAACTGTTGGGTATGGCGCGGAGCCGTTTAATTGGTGGAAATTGCTTATTATTCTTTTTATTTCTTTTTAGTTTTCCCCCGGAAATTCTGCGTGGAGCCGGGTGCGCAAAGACCAGTATTGGTCATTTGCTGTCTAAACCTCTGAGGGTTAATATCCGGTCCTTCGCTTGCTCCGTGCCACCACATAACTTTCGCCCCAGTAAACGGAGTTGTTGTTGTTGTTTTTTTTTGTTTTTTTTAGTAATAAAAATATGTGTTTTCTTTCTTCCATTTAATAGTTCTACCGGACTTCGTTCTAGTTTCTGGTTTGTTATCATTAGTTTCTTCGGAACAAGATAGGGAGTTATCCAAATCCGGTCTTGATCCAATGGAATCTTTTGATTTTATATTTTCAGAAATATATGCAGGTTTTAGTCTATCTATTGAAACATTACTATGTACGTCATCCGATCTTTTAATAGTAAAATATTTTTCATGACGACTTAATACTTGGAATGGACCTGTGTATGGAGCTTCCAATGGCTTTCTTACTCTGTCTGTTCTTAGCCAGATACTTTTACATGTTTGTAAATCTTTTGGAATGTAAGAATTAGGTATTGTATGCAGGTGTCCCCTGGATAATTTGTCCATGTCAAATTTTTGCATCTCGTCGGCTAGAATTTTAACGTGCGAGTTTGTCATTTCACTATTCTCGTTCTTGATAGAGTCAATTAACAATCGGGGGACTTGTGCATGACTCCCTGTTACTGCAGTAAATGAAGAATAGTTTGATTCGTTAGGTGTTATCCTCATTCCCAAAAGGACGATAGGAAGAGCTGACAACCACGATTCTTTCCTGGCTATAATAGCCGTTTTTAAAGTTCTGTGTGCTCGCTCAACTAATCCATTCGTTTGCGGATGGTACGCCGTTGTTCGTAATCTGTGGAAGCCTATTATTTTTGATAGTTCTGAGAATAATTCGGATTCAAATTGGCTTCCTCTGTCCGTAACGACATAAAGAGGAACCCCGAATCGGGAGATCCACAGATTGACAAAAGCCGTTGATATTGATTTTGCCGTAATTTCTGTTATTGGGCATGCTTATATCCATCTCGTATTTCTATCAATGCATGTTAATAAATATCGATATGGTGAAAAATAAGGGTCAGTTTGGTTCTTTACTGGTGGTAAGGGACCGACAATATCCACATGCACCGTTTCAAAACGACTGGAAGGTAATTCAAATGGATTTACTTTGCTCTTTGTGTGTTTTATTATTTTTGCTTGTTGGCAGTGCTGGCATTCTGTGCACCAGGTTTTTATTGACTTGTCCATCTTCGGCCAATAGTATCTGGATTTTATTATTTTTCTTGAAGATGTTATTCCTGGATGTGATAGATTATGCAGACTGTCAAATACCGATTTTCTGAGCTTTTCAGTCACAAAAGGTCGTGGAAAAGGTAATGTCGTGTCACATAATATGGTTTCATTTTGATTTATTGTGTATGGTTTCAGTTGATCTTTGAATGCCTGAATTTCATTGTCAGTAGCTTGATGCTTCATTATTTCTTGTAAGTCACATATATCAATAGTGATCGCGTTGACAGGTCGTGATAAACAATCAGCTACTATATTTTGTGAACCTCTTATATGTGAAATGTCATTTACATATTCGCTGATAAAACAGAGGTGACGCTGTTGTCTATCTGATTTTAAGGAAGACTGGCTTTTAAAAGCACTGCAAAGTGGTTTGTGATCCGTCAGTAACATTACATTTCTGCCTTCTATTAAATGTTTAAAATGGAGTACTGCTAGATAGGCAGCTAGTAGTTCTCTGTCAAAAGTAGAATATTTTTGTTGGGTTTGGGATAATTTCTTTGAAAAGAAACCTATGGGGATGGGTTGATTATCAATCATTTGATGAAGTGCTGCACCCACCGCATAATTCGAACTGTCTGTTACAAGTTGATAGTTGTTAGCTTTCGAGCTGGGGAAAGCCAAAACAGTTACATTTGATAAAGACTTTTTCATATTTTCGAAAGATTCAATTTCTTCCTTTGTTAGGGTTAATGACTTGGAATTTTGGTTTAAACGTATTTTTTCCGTGAGAGGTAGTATGATATCCTTGAAATTTGGCACAAGTTTTCTGTAAAAATTTGCCATTCCGATGAATCGGCGTAGTGATTTGGAATCGTTTGGTTGAGGAAATTCACTTAATTCATTCAACTTTTTAGCACTGGGTTTGAGACCACTAGCAGAAATATGAAATCCTAAAAAGTCTAATTCATTAGCACTAAATATGCATTTGGAGAGACAAATTTTAAAATCGTACTCACTCAGTTTTTGTAGTACTAGGTCGATATGCTTGGAATGAGTTTCTTCATCTTCTGAGAATATAAGGACATCGTCGATATATACAAAGGTATAATCAGTATCACGAAAGATATTGTCCATCATTCTCTGAAAAGTACATGATGCGTTCCGTAGTCCGAAAGGCATATAGTTATATTCAAATAACCCAAAAGGGGTAGAGATGGCTGTCTTGCAAACATCCTCCGGATGTACAGGTATCTGATGATAAGCAGACGACAGGTCTATCTTTGAAAAGAACTTCTTATTATGAAGCTTCGAAGACAAGGAATTTATATTTGGGACTTGATATCGATCGGCTTTTGTTATGGTATTTAAATGTCTGTAATCGCCAACAGGTCTATATGTGCCGTCTGACTTCGGTACCATATGTAAGGCTGAACTCCATTCAGAGTTTGAAGGGGAAATTATTCCTGCCTTTAGGAGTTTTTTGAATTCCTCTTTTGCAATTTCACATCTCTGAGCTGATAATTGTCTGGCTCTGGAGAAAGTAGGAGGGTTGCTACCAGTTTCTATTCTATGGAATATCTTTGGTTTTGTTGCATTCGTGTCGCGATGAGGAGAAATTAAGTTTGGGTATTTCTCCAGAATTGCTCGTACCATTTTGTTAGCATCTTTATTCGGTACTAAATCTATATTCATGATAATAGACGATGGATGTGCATCGGATTGTCTATTAGTCATTTTATCAATCAGCTTATTGTTTGTGCAGTCCACCATTAGCCCGAAATGGTTTAGGAAATCGTATCCTAGGAGTGGCTGAGCAGTTTCGGCTATTATAAATGTCCAGGTAAATTCTCGTCTGAGGTTCCGTAGTGTTAGATTCAGTACTGCTTGTCCTGAGCATTCAATCTTTTGACCGTTGGCAGACACTAAAGAGATATTGGTTGGGTATGTTACAGCTCCGCTTAAATATCTCTTCGGAAGTATAGATACGGCAGCTCCTGTATCCACAATAAAATTTAAACTTTGAGCTCCTAACCGTGCGGCTACAATGAGAAGCGGCGAGGAAATGGAAGCTAACACCTCTCGCCTAGTTAGTTTTCCGAAATCTCACGAGGAACTGGTGAATTTGGGCGAGAGTTGGGTTGCATTTGAACATTCCGTTTATTTGGCCATCTGCACCACGGCTTACAAAATTTTGCACGTTCCGCAAAGTATAAATGCGCTCGGCAAATTAGAGGTTTTTGGTCCTTGTTAAAAGGGCGAACACTGGTAGGGAATTTATTTTCACTGTGGGAACAGCCATGTATCCTTTTAGTTTCATTTTTATTTTGCTGTTCATCCCTTTGCTTCCCCGAAATCTGTCGAATATGTGCGGTGTCTTGTTTGTTAAAATATAATAGTAAGTCATCCGCCATTCTTCCAAGGCGATCTGTGTCTAAATCGACTTGTGCCGCTACCACTGGTTTAATGGAGTGAGGTAGGGCTTGAATAAATTTGTGACGTACGATATCGTCCCCTACGCCAATTCGGCTTGCTAATGACATAAGTTCATTCAGGTATACTGAGGGACGACCTGTTACAGTCGATGACGACATTAATTTGTCCAGCATCTCTGGTTTTGTTTTCTCGTAAGCGCCCGTCACTGCTTCTCTTAGTGCGTCGTAATCTTTTGATTGCAGTATAGTTGGCTGTATATTTCCTACTATGTCCACAGGGAGAGCTGCCAAAGTGTTAAAAAATTTTTGACTGGTCTGTCTTATATTTGCAATATTAAATTGCGCCTCCATTATCGCAAACCAAGCTATTACGTTTGATTCAATGAAGTTTGGTGGTTTTATCGCAACAGCTTGGATTGGTTGGTTTTGATTAATTGTAGTTTCTTCAGCGTCATCTGCCATGTTTTTGGTTTGTGTTGAATAAAAATTCTAATTTTGTGACAGTTCAATTTTTTTTTTTTTTTGTGCGTGCGTGTATATATATGTGTTAAAATCACGTCGGCGTCACCACTTATGGTGATGGGGGATAGAGTTCTCGTTGTTAATTGTTGCTTGTATCAGAAGGTAGATAAATAGTAGCAGTCCTTCGGGACAGCCGCTAGTTTGGCCTAAAGGTTCAACAAGCAATCAAATTGTGGTCACCATAACATAAACAAAATAACATACGAAAGAGAAGGGTATATCAAAAACATTTTGTATTTAAATGCAACATCAATGAATAGTACAATGTTTCTTGATTTACACGCACAAAGTCCGTTACAAAATGTTCATTCATAGAAGAGAAATCCGATTATTAAAAGAATATAAGTGTCTTTTGTTAATACTTAAGTTCATGACGTGCTGGTCACAGGAGATGAAAGGTGAGGTCAATGGGTTGGTAGGAGTCCTTTGATATCTCCGTTGGTGAAGGAAGGCTGAAGGCATCGGGTTTGATGGGTGAGAAAAGCGTAGCGACATTCACTGACGGTACTTCAAAGCTTTCTCTCCTAGAAGTGAATTTATCGCTCTATTTATGTGTGCCCATCGGATCAGAGTCAGTCTGCTGAAACAAACTGTTGGGTATGGCGCGGAGCCGTTTAATTGGTGGAAATTGCTTATTATTCTTTTTATTTCTTTTTAGTTTTCCCCCGGAAATTCTGCGTGGAGCCGGGTGCGCAAAGACCAGTATTGGTCATTTGCTGTCTAAACCTCTGAGGGTTAATATCCGGTCCTTCGCTTGCTCCGTGCCACCACACTGCAACATAATTGAGGTCGGGTGTGAGTTTGAGGGCCATTATTCTCACAAGGAACGGGGCCACTTTTAAAAAGAGGGAGTGCCAGTAGAAAACACCCAAAAAACTATACTTTATGCTGGTATCATCAACGTTTACAGAAACTACAATGACATTTACTAAACCCTGCGACTACCAACACGATACGAGATAGAGAAAAGCCTTCAGCGGTCAATGACTTTGGCATCGTTGTCCGATCACCAACAAAGCAGCCATTTATCTGTCATCTTTGATAGGAGAGGGAAATTAAACTTATTAATAGACACAGGAACTCAAATCAGTGTCATTACGCCAATAAACAAAGCAATATAAAAAAGTATCACCCTCAAGCTGCTAACGGTATCATAATTAATACAATACACATGGTGAAAAATCATTTAAACTCGATTTAGGTTTACGATGCCAATTCATCTGCATGTTTGTCATAAAAGATGTAAAAAAAAAACAAATAAAAAACCGGTGATTGAAGCAGACTCTGTCACATTTTAGGTCTTCGGTGAATGTATTAACACGTACCTTAATGGACGAGAAGAAACTTATAAAAACAACAGGGATACGTGTTACATACAGCTCAACTGGCACTGATACGACATTAGCCTAAAATAAATATACAGATATACTTAACGAGTATTATAAATTTGTTTTAACACGTAACTATGACGTCACAACCCTGCCCTCAGTCACCGGACAAGTCCGTGGTCGATTCTTACGGCCAGCCTTGGAGTTGGTTGCCCCGATTCTCAATCTCACCCTGCCCACATTGTATTTGTTTTAGATCACAGGGCAGGCGAAGGCCGAATAGCATATTCAATGTCGCTGATCCGGTAGCTTTGACGAGATGACGTCATAAAGAACAAAGAGACAGCTGTGTGTAACAACTTTATATAAAGGTTCATACAATGAACGTTTTACTCACTAAATTAACAATATGCAGATTTTCAGCAGCTTCCCCCTTAATGCCCCGTGACACTATGTTTAGCCACACCCGGTAAACCTGTTACAAGGCTGAAGACTGATTTCTTTTACTTTATGATTTCTTCGGGCCGACCATTCAGTTGTATTTGGTAGTCTGAAACAAAGCCGGAGTCTAAATTCTTTCTGCAGAAGCAGCGCGAGGTTTGGCAAAGTGGGTCTTTAACCAACTGGCAACGCGTCTCTCTCGCAAACAACACCTTGAACTGTTCTGGTCCCTTCTCCTCTCTCGCCTCACTCGTCTGTATTTATGGACCCTTGCGCAAACCCGGCGCGAGGCATGAGATATTTGGTAAAATGATTGCCTGACCAAATCAAAATCCTTCCACCGAAAAATGGTGGTGGAAAAATTTCGATCCGCCCAACACCCTCCATTACGCGTGGGTGGCTCTCACTATCACTGCCCGGAAGGTACAGGCAATTCCTCCGCCTTCCTTGAAATTCTACTTGGGCCTTTATCTCTCCCTTTGTCTCCTGATCAATCCTGTTCCCAGAGGCGTAGTCTAGCCCAAATTGCTAAATTCAATTATCATCCAAAATTTCCATCAGCGAGGAATTTTTATCGCGGTTTTGTGGGGTTAGTTGCATGTGGAATTTGTCATCTGTCGCTTCCCTTATCAGCTCTTTGGTCAACAAGTGACAAAAAGAGACAATTCTTTTGTTTTAATAAATTTTATCGCGTCTTAGGCAGACGAAAAAGAAATATAACTACAATTTCATTCTTGTTTTACTTTTGAAACATGTCGTTCTTAAAATCCAAATCTTATCAACTGGTCGAATTTTGGCTAGAGACTTGCTGTTAGCCTTCGTGGGTGGCCTTCCCATTACCCACTTCGTTCAATGAGTGGCCCACTGACGCTTTATCTCGTTCTCTCGTCGGTACTTGAGGTCGTTAAAATATAATCTTTTCTTCCGCGCGGGGTCGATTGGACATTTAAGAAAATACCATCACATAATATTAATTTGTATTCCTCAAGAATCAACTTTCGTAAATAATTATATAGGCCACACTACAAATTGTTTAACACGCAGACTAACTCTACACCTTTCTGACAATAGCTCAATTAGATCTCATTTAAATATTCATGGATACCTACCGGACACTATTCGGAATATACTTGTCGACAACACTAATATAATAGCATCATCCACATGCAAAAAAAGGCTAAAAATAATGGAAGCCTTACTAATAAAAACAAACAAACCAACACTTAATAATATTAACTTTGAACATAGACATAATATCTTGACCGTGTTTTGAAACAAAAAAAAAGAATCACTTTATAAAACATACATATAACAAACCATTTCTAATTCTAACAGTTGAAATATAATCCTTGAAAATGGCTAAATGTATAGCCGAAAGTGCTCGGATAAAAAGAACATTCGGACAGTTTTTATATAATTCATCCTGTGAAAAGAAAAACTTTATTAGATCGCACGAGAAATTATATAAAAAACTAAATAAAAGCACCTTATCAGTCGTTTTTAATGAAATGTGCATGAAAGAAGGATTGCTGCCTAAATACACAAATATATATATATATATATATATATATATATATATATATATATATATATATATATATATATATATATATATATGCTTGTGTATGTGTGTGAGCTTAATTTTCCTCAAAAATTCTTCTGGCCTTTTGAGATTTTTCAGCGTGCCAGATAACAAAAAACAAAGAAGTGTTGTGGGCAGATCTAGTCTTTTTGTTTTAATGCACTGAGTAAAAAAAACAAAACTAAACAAGAAGAATATTTTATTGTCAATAGAAACGTTGCCACAAAGGCACCAGAAACACATTAAGCTTATTTAAAGTAATTAATAAAGAGAATGAAAATGTTCTAAACGTTTGAATTATCTTCTAAATGGATACAATATTTTCACATAGTTTATTAAACAATGTAATTACTTATGAAAACTATATAATTGCTTTTGAAAGGAATGGCCAGAAATGTCCAACATTACTGGATTACTAGATCAAAGTTTAATTTGGAGATAAAATGGAAAGATTTTAATTCTCGGCATGATAAAAAGGAGACAAAACTGTGCCAAGTTACGCCATAGAATATAGAATTTTGCAGAACGAAATTAGAAACAATTGCAGGCAGGTCGAAAGAGGAATGGCAAAATAGAGAAATATGAATAAATCGAAAGAACGAGAATCACAGATAAAGCATGTTGGTTTCAGTCTGTAAGAATGATTGCAAAACACTTTCCCTTCCCAATTTTGTAGGCAAAAGCACAAAAAATGCATGCTGGGATTTCTTCCTAGGCAATAAAATCGGCCAGTTCTCGATGTCATCTGACTCAGTTCCGGTCTGTCTTGTCTTGAAGTCAGAACGTTACGTTCGCTTGTCCGAACTTACCTTATTAATGTTGATTTGCCGTTGCATGTATTTTTTGTTTGCTTCACATTATTTTTTAGACTTTTCTTTTCTATTTTTGTTACTGCTTATTACGAACTTTATCACTTCTGGCCACTCACCTTACATATACACAAAACATATATAAAACAAATAATTAAACGAAATGTAAAATTTCAGTATTCCCTCTCTTTTGTGCGAATGTTTAGTCACATCAACGTAAACATCACATTAATCTGATGAAATCTTAAAGGATGAAAAGTATTATATGTAAAAATTTTCCACTTTGGTATAGTTTTCCAATTCTTAGTTTGCGAACTTTTTTGCCATATTACTGTTGCTTTGCCTTGTTACTGTTAATTTGCCTTGTTACTATTAATTTGCCTTATTACTGTTAATTTGCCTTGTTACTATTAATTTGCCTTATTACTGTTAATTTGCCTTGTTACTGTTAATTTGCCTTGTTACTATTAATTTGCCTTATTACTGTTAATTTGCCTTGTTACTATTAATTTGCCTTATTACTGTTAATTTGCCTTATTACTGTTGCTTTGCCTTGTTACTGTTAATTTGCCTTATTACTATTAATTTGCCTTATTACTGTTAATTTGCCTTGTTACTATTAATTTGCCTTATTACTGTTAATTTGCCTTGTTACTGTTAATTTGCCTTGTTACTATTAATTTGCCTTATTACTGTTAATTTGCCTTGTTACTATTAATTTGCCTTATTACTGTTAATTTGCCTTATTACTGTTGCTTTGCCTTGTTACTGTTAATTTGCCTTATTACTATTAATTTGCCTTATTACTGTTAATTTGCGTTATTACTGTTGCTTTGCCATGTTACTATTAATTTGCCTTATTACTGTTAATTTGCCTTATTACTATTAATTTGCCTTATTACTGTTAATTTGCCTTATTACTATTAATTTGTCTTGCATATATTCTTTGTTTGCTTTATATTATTTTTACCATGTTCTTTTCTTTTTCTTGTTATTGCGTATTGCAAACTTTATCAATTCTGTTTGTTAGTCAGTTCTGTTACTTATTTTACATTTAGCCATATCTATTGACACCACAAAGCAGATTATAATGAAAATAAGAGAACTAAAGACAGGCTCATTAGCAGGATGCATAAAATTCAAAGACGGGCACTGATATTCGAGACTTCAGAGATGGAACGAATACATCAGTGAACTTTTCCACGACGAAAAGGAACAACCAACAATTCATTGAAATAGAGAAAGAGCAGAAATATTTTGATATGATTGGAATCAGTACCAGCCAAATCGAAGAGGGGAAAAAAGCAGCAAGGCCAAACGGAATCGTAATAGAGATGATAGATAGATTTCAGCATTGACATGATTACAGGCATAATAAATGAAATATACAACAATGACTGTATACCGGAAGAACCAAGTAGATCAATTTTTCATAGCACTAAGAATCCAGGCGTAAACGAATGTGAACTCTTTTGGACAATCAACTTAATGAACCGTGTAACAAAACTTATCATCTGAATCTTGATGAATGGTTCTTGTGTTGATATCAACGTTAGGCCTTCAAAATGGTTCTGCAAACCCTGAAATGAGTGATAATCGTAGACAGCAAGATCGAGAAATATGGAGGATGAAAAAAATTCCCCCAAACGGGCTCCTGTAAGATATCTTTAGTCAATCGTGCAGTGGGAAGACGGAAATTATTGTGAGGAAAGATTATTCCCTTTCTTTTGACTAAGGATAAGCATTTTCTGCCCCAAACTGCTTTCAAACGACGAAGTTGTTGGCAGTAGAGATCAGCATTAAGTGTTTGATTATTGTCTTACAGTTCATAATGGATGATTCTTTGAAATATCCTATAATCAACATGATATTCTTTGGATTAAGTTCTTCGTTTGGTTCCTGGGCAAGTCTGTTTCTTCGATTGATGCACTGACAACGACATTATGGTAAGACATACATTTCTCATCGACAATAACAAGCCAGTCCAAAAAGAGCACATGAAGCTGTCGTTTAAGTAATGACTCAACAATCGACACTTTTCAACCACTGAAACATTTCTAATCATTTTCAATTCACGTAGGACTATCGCCTGATTAACGTTCAATTTCTCACTTCCATAGCTGTAGTTGCGAGGATTTACTAGTCCCTGTCACGTCGCTTTCGGCAAGATGATCGAATTTCAAATCTAAATTGTTTATCCATTTAAAATACTACAATTATTAGTAAATACATTCAGTTTAAATAGAGAATGGATCATAAAAATAACATCAATCGACTTTTCTCGTTAGCCAAGCAGGAAGTAAAATTAAGCCCAACGATACACAGATTTTCTCCATTTCAATTTAATTGGCCTTTATGAGTGCACATGTATATTTTCACTCAAAGTCATCGAAAAATATTCCTACAAATTTAAAAAAAAACTTTTAAAATAATTGTATTTTTCACCAAATAATTTACGAAAACCTCATTTAAACTAGACATTTTATACATTAAAATAATGTATAATATAATAAAAACATAATGACATGTAATTAGAAATCTGTGACAGGACGCTGGTCCTGTTTAAACGTTTAAATACATGAAATTACATCATGGTAATTTGAAAAGATTTCTAATTAGATAATAATTATTAAAATTGCCAAGAGAGTAGTTTGGATGGTTGAGAAGGAAATTAAATACGAAACGCGTTAAAATGTATCTTTTTAAAAAATTAAATTAAATTAAGAATAGTTCCAAGGAGAATCGAACCTAGATTTAACTCGACAAGATTCAGTAAAATTGAGCAAAACCAAGATACCCAACATTATCCCCTTCCCATTAATAAGAAAAAGACGATTAATGTATTTGTGATACTATAAAGGGTCACTGATAATAACTGAAAGGAATATGACACTATTGTGGCACTGGTGATTTGGAATTGGGATTGAGAGTGTACGTGTGGGAACTCTATATAGAACTGGAGCTTTGGAAGGGTTAAAAAAACGTTAAACAAGAAAACATAAAGTGAGAAACAGGAATTAGAATATGATGCGAGGTAAAAAATTGAGAAATTTTTTTCTGATAAACTGATGGGCGAATCAATTATGTTAAAATAATAAAAACGACCGGTTGTAGCAAGCAATATTAAGGCCATATTGAAAATGTAAACTGAAGATGGAATGTAAATAATCTAAGTGTGTTTTGGAAAGGAAGCAAAAGAATTCTCCAGGTCAGGACTTGATAAATGGACAACCAGAAGAAATGGCTTATTTGAAATAAATTTATTGACAAGGAATTATTGTTTGGAGAAAGAAAGGATTTCTAAGAGAAGGGTGAATTCTTTGCTGATGTGGAATACATTTTTATATACAAAAATTAACGTAAACAATAATTGTCGGGTAAGTGGAATCTAAAAACAAAGTTTATTGTTTCGGGATATCAGACCGCGGTGTTTCTGGGTCGAGGTCATGATACCGGGGTTAAAGGCAATAATTAAATGGGTAAATACGTGATGAGCTGGGAGGGATAAGAAGAGCTATGCGAGATGCATATAAACTGGACAATCGTTTGGAGCCGAGAGTAGTAGAAGCCGTCGCTGGAGAAGACTGAGACGAATCAACAGCAGCGAGGAAGCTATTGAATCCATCCGACCTGCCGTCAAGGTCCTGCCGACTTAACATCTCGAGTGACTGTTTAATCCGTTCCAAGTTTTACAAGCAAGAAATACAGTGTCACGATAGAGAGTCGAATGGAAAAGGTTAATTTTGCTGTATCAACGATTATATAAACCCACTGAAAATTAGCCCAACAGTCTTCTTCGTTATTTATTATGATTTGTATTTTCACCAGCGGAAGCATCCTTGTCCTTTTTCGTGGCACAGTTCCGTCAGCTCGATTCAGTGCTTAAAGTGTGAACGAAAATTCGATCTTCACTACACTGTGATCAATCAAGCAAAACGTGGGACAGAAACGAAGCGGTCAACAGATAACTATCGGTACTAACCTACGTGGGAAAGACCCCGGATCGTGTCGGGCCGATCGTGTTATATATTGTCCGCATTACTTGGGGTCTGAGAAACTAGAATTCGGACCTTTGTTTACACTACACTATCTGGTCAAAGAAAATAATGATCTAAATTATTTTCGACATAGAAACAAAACATCTGTTATGGGAAAAGCCCCAAGATTTAGGATTTGTATATGTTGATTGCCCAAGAATCCAATTATCTTTACAGAATGATATCTAGGAAGATTTTAAATATACAAAAGAAATGCCATATGGTTAATTAGAAAGATCGCCTAATCTTAAGATGTCTCTTTTCTATTTCAATCGTCTGCAATTTTTATAATTATCATTATTTTGGATTTCTGGCGAAGAATTCTTCGCTGGTAAGAAAAGGCAGCTAGTCCATTTACGAGAGTATTGAGATAATGAAATTGGTCATTGTGAATTATCATTTCTGGGGCCTGGCTTGGTAAAGTGAAGTCATTAATCATTTTTTCGGAAAATATTCCTCCATATAAAGCGAGTGCGCATTTCGCTTAGTGGTCATTTTTCCGAGCGGGGAGCAGACGTCAGACACGAAAAACACACCCGCATTTTGATGGCCTGAGCGAAAATACAGACACACACATGACAAAAGAATTGAGGAAGGGTCGACGGGCTGGCTATTCCTTTAGCGGTTATGCCTAGAAATCCCCAAATCCCTATTCCTGCAGTAGAGTACTGATTTGCAGTAGCTAATAGAGACATTATTCAACCAGTTTTTCTTTATAATCAATAAACCTGTTGTTAGAGTTATCAACAGTGTTGTTCATTTTATTGAAGGAATTCTTATTCCAGCCTGAATTCCGACGTGCGCTCGGACGAAAGTGACAAAAGTTTACCACGAGCATAGGTGGAAATTATGCAATATGGTTTGTGGTACACAGTGTATAGAAGGGTTCACACTAGACTTTGCCATCAATCCCAATATCGTAAAATTTTGGGAAACCCGAATCAACCCTATCGAGACTACACATCGCTTCCAACCGAGGAGAAAAAGAAAACCGGATATTCCATAAGGTCGGAGCTGAGAGTAAAAAGAAGAGACATAACTCGGTGCTGGAGGCGTGTGGTGTGTCAATTGAGAATATATAGGTTTTTAGACGTATCAACACCGATGGCTTACACCCCTACCACGCTGGATACATGATGAAAAAAACCCTAAACACAATTTCACCGTCAAAATGTGTTATTATTAACAGGAAAAAAATCAAAGGAGATTTTGATGCAATCTTTTTTTTCATCCTTTTTAGAACCTTGGAAATTTTTTACATTTTTTTTTTGCTTCAACGTCTAACCTTAAATTTGTACAGGAAATTTGAGCCAATTTTTCACATTGATTTAAAGATTCGTGCAAAATCCATATTTGCCGCATTTTAATGAAACTTTCATCAATTATTCAGAAATGACTTAACTTATTTTTGAAACGTTATTTTAAAAAAATCCTTGTAAAAATATTATTAAGAAATTATCATTATTTACATTATTTACATATAGACTCTTATCCTTATCTTTGTTGTTGTTATCACAACGTTTCGGCCATTTGTCATGGGTATGAAGATAAATAACATCCAACAGCAAGGCCTTTGATCAGGAGGTTTTGAGGAGCATTGAACCACCTCTTAATTGATGTTGTTCTTAGGTCCACCCTGACCCGAGGTGATAGCACCTGTTAGGGCTCCAGCTTTGGGTCAATAGTTAACCCCCCAAACTGGGGTCAAAACTCTATGATAGTAAAAATACCAGCAATACATTTTTTGTAAAAGAAATTATAAATTCTCCCAAGAAAAGAAAATTTCGTCATTAAATGACCCATCAGTCAGTTATGTGCCATGCGTGATACATTTCGATACATGACTGACGAGGCAGATTTTTTTCCATTTCTTTCTGCAGTAGACCAGTTGCCATTCAAGGCTATAGAACCCGGTCTGTCCTGCTATTTACCCATATCTGGGGGGAGAAAAGAGGATTCATACCTTCCCCAAG
The DNA here is from genome assembly GCA_964036315.1 of Acanthosepion esculentum. Lineage (NCBI taxonomy): Eukaryota > Metazoa > Mollusca > Cephalopoda > Sepiida > Sepiidae > Acanthosepion > Acanthosepion esculentum. The sequence goes on from CAXIWW010000314.1 coordinate 53,100, forward strand.
CGTATTAGCATGTAAGTGAATGTAATGGATTCGACTGGAATGCGAACCCGCCTCTCCAATTCCTCAATCCGAGCAGTTATCCATTACTTCACCGTACCTCCCATAAGGAGTTGATGTACCGTACCTCCCATAAGGAGTTGATGTACCGTACCTCCCATAAGGAGTTGATGTACCGTACCTCTCATAAGGAGTTGATGTACCGTACCTCTCATAAGGAGTTGATGTACCGTACCTCCTATAAGGTGCTGATGTACCGCTAAGCAAACTAAAAAAAACAACAGTTTCCATCGTGTCAGGTGTATGTCTATCCGGATAATCTGGTAATTTCGAGCTAGGTTTTATTTTTTAGTACAACTCACTTATTGCTCGCCCCATTTCCAATAAGAATCGGTTCAAGATATCCGTATGTCACAAGCGAATCTTCATTGAACAATACTTCAACGTCAAGTACAGGGCATCTGAACTCAAAATTACTGCCAAAATTCACGTCAGAACAAACAAGGCCGATGGGACAATTCCCTTGTGTGTTAATTGGAGCCTTTAACTGAATCTACCTGTTGACAAGTACTGCTTGATTGCACTTAATGAAGCTTCTTTTTGTTTCACTTATTTACTGCGCGTTTATTATTGTTATTTTGGGAGGCACTTAAATAAACTTTTCTAATTACCTTTTCTTGTTTTTAGTTTTATTTTCTCTCTTTTTCTTGTCTCAACCCTTTGATTATTTTATGATTCATCTCGGAATAAAGAATATATCATTCCATTGACTTATTGCAAACTTACACACAGAACCATTTATTTAATTTAATCTACGGGAGTAGACTGTTAAGTGGGTAGACTGTTAAAGGGAGTAGACTACTAAGGGGAGTAGACTCTAAAGTGGGGTAGACTGTTAAGTGGGGTAGACTGTTAAGGGGGTAGACTGTTAACGGGGGTAGACTGTTAACGGGGTAGACTGTTAACGGGGGTAGACTGTTAACGGGGTAGACTGTTAAGGGGAGTAAATTGTTAAGTGGGGTAGACTGTTAAGGGGGGTAGACTGTTAAGGGGAGTACACTGTTAAGTGGAGTAGACTGTTAAGGGGAGTAGACTGTTAAGGCGGGTAGGCTGTTAAGGGGAGTAAACTGTTAAGTGGGGTAGACTGTTAAGGGGAGTAAACTGTTAAGTGAGGTAGACTGTTAAGGGGCGTAAACTGTTAAGGGGAGTAGACTGTTAAGGGGGTAGACTGTTAAGGGGAGTAGACTGTTAAGGGGTGTAGACTGTTAAGGGAGTAGACTGTTAAGGGGGTAGACTGTTAAGTGGAGTAGATTGTTAAGGTGGTAGACTGTTAAGGGGGTAGACTGTTCAACTGCTCATTTTTAATTACTATTGTTCGGTTATTGTCTGCCCGTTTTCGCTGAATGCAAATACACACTGCCCAACCCAGGGTTTGAACTCATACCCACTATATCACCAAATTCACAAAGCCCATTGTCACGTTTGCCGTTGCAAACTTCGAACCTTAAATTTTAGTCAATTGACTGATTTGTTTTTTACGACTGACAAACTTAAAAGGTCATTTGATATGATATTTAATTAATTGAATAAATGAATATTAACCTTAGATTTAAGCTATAGAATAGTTTTAGATTGTAAGAATATTTAAGAGATACCAACGCTTTAACCCACTCGGCTAGTGTCCCATGGGACAATTCTCTGTAGGGAAGTTGAAGCCTTAAACCTGACTTCCTGCTGACGAGTGTTACTGTTTGAGTTGCATGTCTATAATTACTGAAGTTTCTTTATTGTTGTGTATTTTAAAATTAGGTATCGTTTTTTTTGGTGGGGGGTACATTTTTAGGGGGTACATTTTTTTGGAGGGGTACATTTTTTTGGAGAGGACATTTGGGGGGTACATTTTTTGGAGGGGGACATTTTTTGGAGGGGTAAATTTTTTTGGAGAGGTACATTTTTTTGGAGGGGCACATTTTTTTAGAGTGGTACATTAGCAATGATTTCCAATTCCGAGTCGTTATTCATTACGCTACTCGAACATCCAAGAGTACAGCACCTGGTATTCCCAAGAGGTCACCCATCGAAGTACTGATCAGGATCGTCGTTGCTTAACTTCGGTGATCATACAAGAATTTGTTTTTCAACGTGATATGACCCTAATCTCATTTTTTTAACCGAGAGGAATACAATAGAATTCAAAAGAATTGAGGAGCTAATTTGTATTCTGAACAATCTCGCTGTCTGTAAGCATGTCACTTAAATTGCATCTTCCACCTAATTTCTTGCAACAGCTGTGAGTTCATTCGTTTTCGATTGCTTCATTATTTGAAATAATAATATTACATTGCGTGGAAATCCATTGACAGTTTCTACATTTTGGGAACATGTTTTTCTTTTTTTTAAACAACTGCAGAAAATCAAGTTTACTTTAATCCTAAACATTCAGGATGTGGTCGATTATGAACTCTCTAGAACCTCTTATGTTTTGTAGATCTTAACAATATTGGTGTTTTTACTTTATCTCTTTCATTCAAATCATAAATATCGCATTACTTGTTCCATTGTCTTTAGTGAAATTATATTGTTCTTGTCCTATTTTACACATCAGAATTCAAATAAATGTCACACATCAATTCTGATTCCAATGACTCCCATTTGTTTTAATCAAATTTAAATTGTTCTGGTAATTTGTGATGCAAAAAAGTCGTACTTCTGAGGAAACTCAATCTTTTATCCTATTTAGAACGGTTTCATTTTTTATTAGATATTTACCCTATACAAGGTCCAAGACAGTTTTGGAGAGAGCGGGCCAGATAGTTATGGAGTGTCTCAGGAGAGACATATCAAATGTACTATAATTAATTGTCTCGACTTTAGAGCACACCGTCCAGAAGGCTGCCTTGGTCTGGAGGTTTAAAGAAAACAACGAAGTTAATATTTATATTATTTAAACAAGTTTCCTTATTTTACCACATGAATAACAGCATAACAACGAACAGAATCAACAACAAAAAAATGCAAATTATTTACTAGGGTTAATTTGGCAGGCCGGACAAAGATCCTTCGCGGGTCGAATGTGGCCTCAGAGATGAGGTTCTTGTATGGTTGTCGCTAGAGGAGGAAATATTGAAGATTATGAGGATATATAGGATAGATAACGGTTAACCTAAGTAATTATTATTGTAGTGATTGGGAAAACATTTCTTCGGGAGTCGGTTCTCCAAAGTAGAAGTTCTCGGGAAGAAGCTCCCTTCCCTTTTGAGATACAAACGGAATGAGCATGATTCTTCCCTGTGTAGGGGGGCATGGTAGTTCCTAGCTGTAAAAGTCTGAACTGGTGAACTATGGAATGCAGCTCTTTGGAACATTTACCGATAGCGATAGGCTTGTGACGTTTCGTCTTTGGGAAAGGGGCTGTAGGACTGAAAATAGCTCATCACCCACAAAGCCAGCAAGCACGATAGAGTAATGGATAACGGCTCGGATTAAGGAATCGGAGAGCCGAGTTCGAATCACAGTCTTATTTATTACATTCACTTACGTGCAAATACCCTTGGGAAAGGTATAAATCCATTTATACTCCTCCCAGCTATGGATAAATAGCAGGACAGATTGGGTCCTATAGCATTGTGACTCTGAAGTCAGACCGGCCTGGAAAAAGGTGGGCTCCATCAGGCTATCTTTCCCAAGACACGCCACTGCTAATACAGCTGCAGTATATGTGGTTCCTCTTAGATCCTAATTGCAGGACTCGTGATCATGACAAAACCACGTAAACGCATTTAAATTCACTATTTACATTATTCGGACATTTGTCCACATCTTTGTCGCCAAATTTATTATGTTTCAGCCATTGTAAGCTCCGACCTTCTTCAGGTGGTTGGAATGTCGAACTGAACCCTTTATTTCGCTCACTGGGGTAGACTGTTCTAGTTCTACGTGCCATGTTTAATGGATGTCAGATATCAGTTATCTCCTGTTAATTTCCCCTCTCCAAATTCTCCACTACCTTAACATCAAGGACTCATGGCAAAGTTGATAAAGGCGTTAGTTAGATCCAGTGACAGGACCCAAAGAGTGTGAGTTCAATACCCGGTTAAGGCAGTGGAGAACATGGAGAGAGGAATTAAAAGAGATAACTGACATCCATTAAACATGGCACGTGGAACTAGGACAGTCTACCCCAGCGAGCAAAATAAAGGGTTCAATTCGACATTCCAGTCACCTGAAGAGGGCTGGAGCGTACAACAGCCGAAACGTTGTAATAAATATGGCGACAAAGATGGGGACAATAATCCGAAGAATGTAAATAGTGTACATGATACCTCATCTCAGAAATATAGACAGATGCATTTAAATTCAGTCAAAACTGGAAAGTGGTGACTGTGCGGCTTCAGTCCAGATATAACAGCAATACTCCATTTTTAGTTTCACCTGACTGTTATAATGAGCGTTTGATTGCAAAGGAAAGGAACAAGAAGGGTAAAATTTTCAACAGTATTCGTCAAAATTCGGAATATATACATAGCTGTTTGAAATTTGGCAAAAATTGTTCATCTGTGGTTCTTCAGTTGCTATTGGTCACAAAAGCTATTAGGTGTAAGGGTGTTGTCGGTAGGCGGGAGTTAACCGATTTCTTGGGTTGGTTGGCCGAGGTCATAGTTGGGGTTAGAGGATAGGTGGGGGATTGACGCACGCCTCTTTTTAAGGTTGAAATCAGCATCTGTGAAGTGTTTGATGGGCTGGCGATGTGTGATTACGAGATGTTGGTCAAACTGCCTGATAAGGTGGGTTGGCGATTTTGTTACGGTTGTGGGTTGATTTGTGGTAAGGCGCGTTAGTTGCTGAGGTAACGCCAGTGGCGACGAGGGATTAGGTGTAGGTTATGAATGTTGATTGAACGGAAGGGGTCTCTGTTGGATTCTGATCGAATCGGAGATCAACGAACAGGGTCTTGGTGGTGACGAGAGATTCCTGGAGTGGATAGTGAGGACTGATCGAGCAGAATGTTTCTGTTGGATTACAGTCGAATGTGGTATCAACGAAACGGAGTCACGGTGGTGACGACGAAGGAGGCCTGGAGCTGCATGATGACGACGTCGAGGTGTTAGAAATCAGTAGTTAGCGTTGGGAGCTTATCGGTGGTGAAGCGGACCTGATAGATTCATTCTAAAAGTAAAGAGTCGGGTGTGATTAGTAAAACTTAGGCGAGGTTACGGTTGTGACGAGAGAAGCGATCCTGAACAGCTGACCCTAAAAAGAGTGGCCTTTAGACCCGCAACTGTGTCTGTCGTGGTTCCCAAAGTCATCTTTATTTTCCGGCGGGAACATTCGTGATTAACTATTGCATTTTATTGTGGGGATTTGTTTGGTGGATTGGATATGATGCTTGGAGCCCATGCGCAAATAACGACTTTTTTATTTTGTGTTTCGTTTCACATATAGCTGACTTGTAGAGCCAATCAGAAATTAATTTAATTACAGCGGAGTATAAAAAATATATATATATGTGTAGAAAATATATTTTATTTGATTATTCATTATAGTCTTTTTGTAAAATGTGATCTTCAATGATGTCTGAGATCAAATCTCTTGTACCTTATGACATAACTAGGTCGGGCGCTTCGACGTGGTGTAATGCTTAGCAAGATTGTCTCAACCACCGTGCCGACGCACACTAGAGTGCCGCGCTTTCCTTCAAAGTGTGCCGCGAAATATTATCACAACACACACACACACACACACACACACACACACACACACACATATATATATATATATATATATGTATATATATATACGTGTGTGTGTGTGTGTGTGTATGTGGAAATCGTAATGGTACAGCGTTAGTATTTGAATAAATAAATAAGTATCAAACTTTTTCAAATAATTCTTTTCACTATTCTTCGATTATGCTATTTGAAAATCTTTCTTTTAATATTCATTTTATAAAAAGGATTTTTAATTTTTTAATTTAACTTTTAAAAATTTTTCTTTATTTGAATAAATGAATATTAACCTTTTTCATATATATATATATATATATATATATATATATATATATATATATATATATATATATTCGTATGCAACATTCTTTGTTTAATTCAAAATTTATTGTTTTATTTCCTAACATTTAAAAATTTTACTAAGTGTGCTGTGATATTTTTATTTCTCCCTAGGTGTGTCGTAACTTAAAAAGGTTGAGAAACACTGCTCTAGGTCAATTAAGACTAGTGAATTCGATGTTCACTTGGTCACCCTTACTTTCGGCCTTGTGCCATATCTAAGCTATGCTTAGTAAATCACTATGACATAACAAGATGTCCTGTTTGTTTCCATGGCAAAGAGTAGGTCAGTGTGCTTTGACTTCTAAGCACGATCGTGGCGCGCACACATACAAACGTGAACAATATTCGTATTGATTAAAAAAAATTCTATTCATAGCAAAAGTCAGCAAATTTACAGAAGAAAATGAACGGCACAATATTGAAAGGTTTCTCAAAATAATTATTAACGACTATAAATTTAATCGAAGTGATGAAAGATACAGCAAATGAAATCAATAGCAGTAGCGTGCAGAACTTAGTTTGTGTTTTTATTAAATTTTCTGCATTCTTTGGAAGTTATAAATTTTTAAATCAAAATTTGTTTAGCTTGCCTCGTAACACTCCAAGCGTAAGAATGAAAAATTTCCAAAAATCAGGGGGTCATTCGCATTTCGTAAGGGCGGATGATATTCGAGGGAATTTTTTACAATTTAAAAAAAACAAAAACTGTTTTTGGCTTGTTTATCGGGGGTGGGGACGCGATGCTGACCCCACACTTAGAAATAGCACACCCAAGACGTCCACATTTGGGGTGATCGCACAATACAACACAACCGGAGAAGGGCCTCGCTCTGGGAGAATTTGGGGTGAATTAACACAAAAGATGCAACATTTTATTTGCTTTCTGCTTTTTAATAAATATACTTATATTTATTCTTTAAAAATATGATATAACGGTTTTCTAGCAAGCAGTCTTTTCAAATACTCAGAGAGAAAAGATATAAAAATGGCGAACAAGAATCTGCAAAATTAAATGAAAATTGATTATCAAAATTCAGTTCAGTTGAAAGCTACAAGGGAGGCAACTTCAACCATATTTTAATTTTTACTCGAATATAAATAACACTTGGCAACACGATTTTTGTCCTTGCATAGCAACTGCGATTTCCTATTTTCTTCTGCTGGAAAGTAAGAAAAATGACTAGTATTTCCTTCAAACTTTGCTTTTGTGAACAGGTTTTTGATATTTCTGAAATTTACCAATTTCTATTGGGAAAACTGGCGAATGTGAACATTTGTAGCGGACCGTACGGGTGAAAATGTGAAGAGATATCAGAAGGTTAACATTTCCTGCTAGCCGGTCCAGCTACATGGGAATGTTGGACTTTAATTAAGTCCAAAGAAGACTAAGACAACAAACAAGACCGATATACATGGGTAAACAAATATATATTAATAACCAGTTACACAAAGACATGAACAGTTACATAGTTTGTATGGAGAAAAAAATGTCTGTGTGTTGTGAGCGTTCGTACGTACGTGTATATTCTTAGCGCGTTCCCAGAATTTGGGAAACGCTGTATCTGTGAGAGGTCACAAATTGGAGTTTGTTGAAAAGAGAGATTTTATGTTTATTTTATTTTGTATTTTTATTTTATTTTGTATTTTTATTTGATTCCCACACATTCTTGTTCACACAAAGTAGTTGGAAAACGACTCAAAAGTAGCATTTATTTATTGTAAAATTTAGAAGTGAGTAGTTTTTCGCGATTTACGCTGATACTATTAATTATTTTCACATATCAGCGCCAAAATATAATCTTCCATTATGTTTTTGCTGTACGATCCTTGGTAACTGCGTTCAAAGTCGAATATATCCTGTTGGAATCGTTCGACTTACACCTTTGAATAAATCTCCATGTTCAATTTGAATTTATCAAGATGAGCGTCAAAGAAATGGACTTTGAGGGACACATACTGCAGCCCACTTTGCCGTAGTTTTTCACCAGGGTCTCAACAAGCTCAACATAGTTTTCGGCCTGTTGATTCCCCAGGAAGCCGCGTACCACTGCGGCGACAAAGCTGTTCCACGCAGTTTTCTCCGTCCGAGTGAGCTTCTTGGGGAATTCCTTGTACTTTATCATCTGGCTTTGGCTTTTGCCGCAGACAACTTAGAGATGAAGTTTTGAAGGTATTTAAACGCTGCAGACTCCTAATCTAGAGCTGCGACAAATTGTTTCATTTTGCCCAATTTTAAGTGCAGTGGAGGAAACAATAATTTCCGCAGGTCGAACAGCGGCTCCTATTTGACGTTGTTTTTTCCCCGCTATGAACTCGAGGACGAAAGGCAAAAACAGAAGAAAAAACAGAAGAAAAAACAAAGAAAAAGAAAGCAGAAAAAGAAAGCAAAAAGCAGGTTTTACAAATTGAAAGAGATATACCTTTATTTTTTTTATAGTTTGAGAAATTCTGTCACAAAATTGGAGGTATTAACGCTGATTTTGAGCTTTTGTGAAATTTTTGGATTTCAGTTTAAAAACTGAACTATCGTCTATCAGTTCGCCAGCGACTCTCGTTAATTTGTTATTCTTCTCAATTCTTCAACTGTTGAATGAATGGAAGTAAGTGAATATATTGTCGAAAATTATAATTGGATTTATAAGACTAACAGAGTTGTAATTAAGAACATGTTATCTTGCGTAAGTGTTAGGCGCACACAAAATATGCAAGCTTTTTTTTTGTAAATTAAGAATTCTGTGCTATTATTATTATTATTGTTTATGTCATGCAATAAATGTAAACTTCTTCTTAATTTCACGCCGGAATAAGAGTTTTCAGTTTTTTCATTTGCGCTTTTCATAATAACTCTATCCAATGTATTATGAAAGGCACTAATGAAAAAAACAAAACTCTTATTCCGGTGTGAAATTTGAAAGAAATTTACATTTATTAAAGAATTATTAGAGATTTCACGTTCTCTCTTTCCCTCTTCTCCCAATAAAATCCTTTTAATAGATAAAATGCTATTAGTATCCAGTATATATCGGATTGCAAAACAATTTCGTAGCGTTTTAAGTTCAAAGTTCAAAGACGACATTAAGATATTTGTGCATATGTCGCCCTACACCCTCCCCGGTCGTCCAAGACGTACAATACCGCGGCTGATCGATGAAGTCATCGCTTGGATCCCGGTTCTGTCTTATCCCACGTTGTGATTTGGTTTGATCAAAAAGCGGCCAAGATCGAATCTCCGTATGGTATCTTCGTATTGGACTGATCCAAACAAGGCGAAAACGCAGAGTAAGAAAATAACACTCGAATAAAAAAATTAAATACTATTTTTATATCGTAAGTTCGTACAGGAATTGGTTGTGATGGTTACAGGCATTACTCCTCCTCATAACTTCCACTTTCTCTTATTATCATCTCCCACTAATCCTCCTCAGTGAGCATGGTTGACTCCACCAATTACTTGGCGTCTCATCTGCGCCTTCTACCTCGGCCAACTTTTGACCAGTAAAGATTAATTCCAAGTTCGTTGTTTACAAAAATAAAGTTTCCCAATCATAGCTCGTATTTTTAGCTGTGTGTGATAAGTGTCAGTCATTGTTGCCCTTTTGGCCTGTCATAGTTCAAATCCACGTCAACCTTATGTTTTTCATTGTTCAAAACTCCGACACACAATTCAACATGAGAATTAAAATCTTCAATTTTTCCTACGGGTTTTATTCATTAACCCTTCTTATTTATCAGGGGTCGGTCAGTATATCGTTCCTTCTATTCTTATCAGGGTTCTGTCAGTATATCGTTCCTTCTATTATTATCAGGATTCTGTCAGCATATCTTTCCTTCGATTTTTATCAGTATTCTGTCAGTATATTGTTCCTTCTATTCTTATCAGGGTTCTGTCAGTATATCGTTCCTTCTATTCTTATCAGGATTCAGTCAGTATATCGTTCCTTCTATTCTTATCAGGATTCTATCTGTATACAGTTACTTCTATTCTTATCAGGGTTCTGTCAGTATATCTTTTCTTTTATTCTTATCAGGATTCTGTCAGTATATCGTTCCTTCTATTCTTATCAGGATTCTGTCAGTATATCATTCCTGCTATTCTTATCAGATTTCTCTCAGTATATCTTTCCTTCTTTTTTATCAGAATTCTGTCAGTATATCGTTCCTTCTATTCTTCTTAGGATTCTGTCATTATATCAGTCCTTCCATTCTCATCTGTCACTATATCGTTCCTTCTATTCTTATCAGGATTCTGTCTATATATCGTTCCTTTTATTCTTATTAGGATTCTGTCAGTATATCGTTCCTTCTATTCAAAGAAAACTTTATTATGAATACAGGTAACAAATAGTGTCATACATAGATTAATCAATCACATATATGCCATTTTATTCCATTACTTCTTGCCATATTTGAGGCAACTTCATGATTCCATCCTTCGAGAATTTGGCGTCTTTTTCGGTGATGAACTTGTCTTTGAGGTTTTTATGCACTTTCAGAAAACGGAAATGAGGCAAGGAATGGCTTGTCAATTTTAACAGCTCCCAAAAGGAACTTCTCTCTATCAGTGACCTTGTCTCCCATCATCATGGATGATACTAACCCCCAGGGTAGCAACTCATTGCGCCTTATCGAGATTACATACTCGGCTGTCATGAAGCTGAAAGATTATATTGAATTCATTGCTAAGTCTGATGGTAAGAAAGTTGGTTCATTGTGTCGTACGTGACCGTTTTTCTCAACTGAATCTAACTTGCATATTTATAAATCTACCATTCGCCGATGCCTTGAATGTTACTACCATATATGGTCCGGTACTCTTGCTATATATTTAGAAATTCTTGATAAAATACAAAGAAGAATCAGAAATATTATTGGTCCTGACCTGGCATCTCGGCTTCAATTACTTTCCCAACGCCGTAATGTAGCTTCCCTTTTCTATAAATACTTTCATTGTAACTGTTCAGATGAACTCTTCATCATGGTACGTAGACTTTATATTGTAGGCATCGAAATAATTGTTAACCCGGATGTGCAAAATCAGTCTCCCACAATTGATATATGACACCCCAGAACACACAATCAATCGAACTTCGTAGATAACGGGAAATAAAAATCCATTGACTTATCTCAGTCACATCTCCATTTATTGATTGGTCATTTTGGATTTGTTTTTTTCTTCTTCTTAGTGGTAAGGGAGTTGTTACAAAATAAAAGCAACAATTACTAATGGAATTTATAGCGGCACAGAGTTTTGCCTGCAAAGCTAAATTCCCATATGTATTTGATTTCCCTACTTATACTAAAAGTAGTAAAATAAACTTGAAAAAATTATACGAAAATACAACAATAAATGACAATATTCGGATTTATTTTATTTTCAAAACTGATCATTAAACCGAAGCTTTTCTTTTATGTAGGGTTGCTGAGAGACACGAAAAACAATAAACGTAGTCGGTAAGATGCTTGCCATAATATTTGACAAAATCAGAGTATTTTATTATTATTTTAAAGATTATTTAAACAGTGACTGGTGCAAGGAAGCAATTCAGACAAATTTGAAGACTATATCTTTTTATGCGTCATGACCTTTCAATATATGGTGATCATAGTCCGCATTCCTGTCTTTTGTTGCTATCAGGAGTCTTTTTCTGCTCTCAGAAGAGGAGGTATAAGAAAATAGATTTCAAATTTAACGAGCAAATAGACGAGTAGGAAGATTATATCGAATCAATTGCTAGGACTGCGGCTACGAAAGTTAGTTCTTTATAACGTGCTTGAGAATTTATGTTGCCTGACTTTATCTTACATATTTACAAGTCTACCATTCGTCCAGGCTTTGAATAGTGCAGCCACAAAATTCAAAGAATAATCTATCTTACATATTTATAAGTCTACCATTCATCCTTGCTTTGAATATTGCTGCCACATCTGGTCTGGTGCTTATGCTATATATTTAGAGATTCTTGATAAAATTCAAATAAGCAATAAATAAACAAATAAACGACTTCCGGTAAAATAACAGCAAAAATAGACTATCCACAATGCACCACTGACACGTATATATAAATAGCCGAGAAAAATAACAGCACTCGTGGCCTGACGATTGCATCTAGCATGAAACAGACTGCCGCCTCTAAGTGTTGACTTCTATGTTCACTTATATTTTTACACCCATAAATATATATTTTATCCCATAAATATAGCACATCTTAAGACTATATTTCTTCATATATATATATATATATATATATATATATATATATATATATATACATAGAGAGAGAGAGAGAGATAGATAGATAGATATTCAACTGTAGTAGGAATTGTTCGCATTATGAGCTTTTTAGCCACTGCTCCATAATTCCTATTTTGTGAGCTAAATTCATCAGATGAGATACGAACTCCCAAAACATAAATTCACTGAGAATATTCTCTCTCTTTCCTTAAATATTTGTTTCTCTCTTACCGTCTCTTTTTGTCCTTCTCACCTCCTCTCCTCGGGAAGAACATGGACGTCAGGATATTATGTTGATGAATGGGAAGACAAGCTTTGACGATAAAACAAACAACATTAAATGTAACCCATACATAGGTAGCTTAAAAAAATGAAAAACTTTTCTTGAATCGTTTATTTCAGTTTTGATTTCAAGTTAATGGGTCAAATTAAATATTTCCAATAAGCAAAATAGATTTTCTGTATTTCAAACCGAATTTAAATTGACTGGAATGATGTTTTTCTGATTATCAATAAAATCTACAAGTGCACTCAAATTATTCCTCTCACATCACACATCGCTCTCCGCTTCTCTCTCTTTCTGCTTCTCTCACTCTCTTTCTCATATATGTGACACTATTATGACACTGGTAGTATGAAATTAGGATTAAAGGGTTTATATGAAAACCCCGCATAAGAATTGGAAGGTGAAAAGAGGAATTGAAATATGAAACGAAAAAAAAATCATAATACTGATAAATATAAAGAATAAATATAACTGATAAATATAAAAAATAATTTACTGATAAACAGAAATGCAGAATGGAATGTCGGGTCCAAAATATGATTTAAGAAATGTGGAATGTGAATTGACTGTCGGCCGAGAGTCAGTGGAATTGTTATGGTTCGCGAAACCGATAACCATATTTCAGTTTGTTTAAACTGAAATATGGTTTTATAAATGTGCAAAGTGGACAAAGATGTTAATCGGTCATATTGAAAAGTCGACAACAAAGGTAATTCTTTGACGTCAAGGACATAGAAATAATTTATAAACACAAGTCTGTTATCGGAGAAATTATTGTTTCAAATAAGTAACCGATCGTGGGCACATTGTTGTTAGAATATAGAAAGGAATGATAAACAAAGTTTGTTGTCGAAGAATGTATTGTTCTGAATAACTGACCAGTTTGTTTGAAGCTTGGTGTCGTTTCTTCAAAATTGGAGAAAATAATTAATTGATATGAATATTGATGAGTCCTGAAGTGCGGTGGGAGTCGGGTGAAATTCATATAAACAGAGCGCTTAAGCGACTCAGCAGATGGAGCGAGAGACGCAGACGAGACAGTAGCGGACGAAGGAGCTGCTGAACCCCACGTGACCTGCTACCGAGAGAATTCCCGACCGACCCCTTTCTTTGTTGACTGAACCCGCTCCAAGTTTTAGGGGAAAAAAAGACAAAGTGAAACGATAGAGAGTTTAACGGGAAGGGTTAATTTATTGTATCAAAAACTATATAAACCGATTGAAAATTAACCCGATGACCTTCGTTATTTTGTTATGCTATTTTTTATTTTCGCTAGCGGAAGCGTCCTTTGTCTTTTTGTAGCACGGGGGTCTGCCACGGTTCTAGTGCTCAAAGTGCCGACAAAATTCGGTCTTCACTGGTCTGCGATTAAGAAACACAATGTGAGGCAAAAGCAGATGAAGGAACGAAGCGGAAATTAGATGACCATCAGTTGACCGGCAGCAGTACTGACCAGCGTGGGAACAACCCAGCATCAAGCTGACTCGGTCGTGTTATACATATCCTTCTTTCTCATTCACCTTCTATTTTCTCTCTCCCTCCTCTTATTTCTTTCTTTTCATAACCAAACAAAAGTTTCTGCGGTCTTTCCAAACAACAACCACATCCGGTTTTTCTGGAAAAACCCAACACTTATTGTTCTTATCTGGTCGACAAAACGTTCGCCAGTTTCGTGAAAAAGTTGATAAAAATTCTCGACTTTTGTGCAGTTAAATAAAAAATGAACGACACATTTTCCTTCTTAATTTGACGCCTGCGCCCATTTTGACGAGAAAATTGCGAAAATAAAACATTTTTCTTCTTTAACAAGAAATAATTTTGTTGTGTTAATTCTAGGTACCACCAAAAATAGATGTTTTTTTTTTTTTTAATTCGGGTGAGTTTGTGTTCGTTAATTTTTTTACAGTTATATAAAGAAAAATCCATAAAGATGCTATCTCAGTAAAAATAATTATGCATTATCAAGTGTAAAAATACGGGAAATTCGTCCCTAATCTTACCAAAAATATTTCAATAAAACGCAGAAAGTTTTTTTTTCTAATAGTTGGTGCTTGCATAATGTAATAAAGAAATGATTTTATTTCAGATTGGACGAAAAATCAACATTTAATGCTTATTTTTTTATAAATTACTTGTACTTTTTCAGTGCAATTTTAAAATTCATTTTGTTGCTGTTCGTCCCAATAGTTTTTTATGAAATAAAACATGTTGAAGAATCGAAAAATGTCAAGTTTAACGCCATTTTTGTGTGTGTACATTTTTTAAAGACTTTTAATAATTTTTTCATTTTTAGCTACTGTTAGGTTATTTTTGGTATGAATGCTCAAAAAGGAAATAATTCTGAATTATCGCAAGAGTAATATGATATATGACAATTCAATAACTCTTAAATGCAGAATATTTAAAATGACAAACATAAAGATAAAACGAAACAAGAACAAAAACACATTAGATGCAATTAGATATTTTATGATTTAGTGATTAGTTACTTCAATAATTAAATGCGTAAGTGTTATGGTCCAAGTCCCTTGTACCACGGTGATGGTCCAAGGTAGAACCAATGAAGAATAACTCGAACACAGGTATGGAATAACACAGATATATTACAAACAGAATATGTACAAAAGAAGTAGAAGTGTTAGTAATAACAATCAGGTTAGGTTAGAGAGAACTATGTTGTCGCGACCAGTATCACTATTCCAATGTCTTATAGTAATCGTATGATGCGACTCTGTCTCTGACTGACTCACACGATGTTCAGCAACACGCCCACGTGTGTCAAATGTGGCACAAGGCCGGTTTAATGTGGGCTTTCCGAGCCCGTAGGCTCGGGCAAAAATTGCCCGTAGAAACCGTATAAACGGAATCGGGTTGGTCAACCTCCCCGAACGAGGCTCTGCCCTTCGGCGGAACCTCGTCCGGGTTCCTCTCCGCCCAGAGGCAGATAGTTCCCTTGTGCCTCAGAGGCAGAGAGTTCGACCGGCTAGGTGAGTCGTCCAAAAAGGACTGAATCTCACACGATGTTCATTAACACGCCCACGTGTGTCAAATGTCGCACAAGGCCGATTTAATGTGGGCTTTCCGAGCCCGTAGGCTCGGGCAAAAATTGCCTGTAGAACCCGTATAAACGGGATCGGGTTGGTCAACCTCCCCGAACGAGTCTCTGCCCTTCGGCGAAGCCTCGTCCGGGTTCCTCCCTGTCCAGAGGCAGAGAGTTCCCCTCTGCCTCAGAGGCAGAGAGTTCGACCGAGTAGGTGAGTCATCCAAAAAGGACTGAATCTCACACTACTGCTTCCTCTTGAGGCGCAGTGTTTATGGTGTACGGAATAGTCCATTACTATTATGGGTAAGTTCCCATAACAGTAAGTTTTCTGACGGGAACATTTTATAGTACACGAAATAAAAGTAGTGAAGAAGGGGACATACACAAAATAACAGACCAATTGATTTGCAATGCAAAGATAACATTTATGAAAACAAAATTAACAACAGTAAAGTTTAAAGCAAGAGTTTCTTTTGTTAGACGTAAATTGCATACACAACGAAATGTTCATTAATATGTTATAGTAGGAACTTACTGTGTTGGTGCTTTAGTGAGAAGCATTCACAGCCCTTGTAGATTCAGCGTGGAACGTTCATGTCAACTGTTCCAAGGAGAGAACCCGGAAGAATGAGAGTTACTTTAGGGTTCACATGTTTTTTTTATATTTGAGCTGCTGTCCATACAGAGTTTATTTAAGCTGCTACTGATAAGTTTTATTTTAGAGCTGCTACTGTTACTATCTTTAAGGCCACTGCAATGACGTCAAACAAGTACGAAAATAATAAAAAATAAAAGGAATGTATTAAACTGAAAAGTATCACTTAACTTCTAATTTAATATGAAAAATAAAGTTAGAATAAAAAAATATATATTCTTAAACTATTAGTTACATAAGGTTAAAGATAATTCAATTTTAAACCTAAATATCAATGTTTTGGCTATTGTACTGCTGGTGTTCCGTATTTCGTTAATTTTAATTTTTTATTTATGCGCACTTTTTAAGACAGAAGTGGGATTATACATTTTTTTTATTTTTTACTTTTAACCGCAGCAGCTACCATGCGTAAATAAACGTTATTTTGATTAAGTTTTGGGAAAATGTATGTAATGATATTACCTACTATTTCGTTCCGGATTCGCGGAACGTCAATCTGCTTTTTAAATGTACAAACACGCATGCGTATTATCAACAAATATATGCCATGACAGTCCATTATTCGTAACTGCCAAACGTGTTCGGGCTATCATTATCTATCAATACACATCCATGCACAACACGGCATGACAATGAAAACATTACTTTTACAAAACTAATTAATTACAGTTAATTCATCCTTAAATTTACTAAATGATTCGAAACATGTTTAGGATAAATGCTGGATTTTTAAGAGATTTTAAAATTTATTATTTACATTTTTCGTCTATAAGGACAGTTCAATGATTGATGAGAAAACGTGCCAATGTTTTGAAAATGCCTAAAAACTTTATTTATATACGGAAATTAGTTTCTGTTTTAATTCGGATTAGCGTTAGGCCATAAAAAGGCCGAAATTTAAGGTAAAAGAAAGCATTTGAATTATTTAAAAATGCGTTTTTCGTGGTATTTTTAGAAAGTTCATAGCGGTACCTTATAAAAACTATTTCAGTTGTTGGCTATTGTGACCTGTGGGGAATTACTTACTTTGCTCGATTCAGCAGCAGCAACAGCGAAAATAATCAGCAGGGTACAAACGGAAGTCCCTGGGGTTATAAAAGCCTTGGCCGAGCGCTGTTTGACCTCATCGTCAATTTCAGTAGCCTCTAGCTTACGGCCGGATCTCTTTTCCATTTCTCATTTTCAGCAGTCTCTCCCTTCGAGACTCCTACGGGAGGGCTACACGCAAACCTTGCTGCAGAAGACGATGTCTGTCTTGTCACATTGACGTTAGATTTCTCGTTCCTTCTGCAGGACTGGGCGGAGAAATCTCTCTTCGAAACATCCACCAAAGGAGATTACACAGAACCGTTGCTGCAAAAGACGAGGCCTGTCCTTGCAATTTTACACTTGGATTTTTCGTTTCTCCCGTGGGAACTAGCGGATAAATCTCTCTCAATAAAAAAACAACTACTTTACTCAAGAACTTTGTTAACTGGAAAAACTCCATTTTTCCACACAAATTACTACTATTTTGCACTCTCTCCTTCAACCAGAAATAAAAGTTGTTGAACAGTTATTTTCAAGCTTTGGGTTTTATTGTTCCTTCCATTCACTCTACCGAGTACAAAAACACACGTAAGCAGGACAATCCCAACAACCTAGCTAATTCTATCCCAATCTTTCTCTCTCTCTCTCTTTATCTATTTGTCACATAATACGACGCATAGACTCTAGTCTTGGCCCCTCCTCTTCAAAAGGCGACACCTAATGTTTAAAAATGAAAAATCTTTCTAAAAGTTTTTATTTTATCTTTAATTGCAAGCTAATACATTAAATGTATTAATTGCTGTATTTCCAATAAGCAAAATACTTTGCTGTATTTTTAATAAGCAAAATACTTTGCTGTATTTCAAACCAAATTTAAATTGATTGGAATTATTTGTTTTGATATCGCTAAATTTCACCCATATTAACAAATCTGTCAGCACAAAACATAATTGTCTATTAAAATCTTTCAAAAATTAAGTATAATTTTCTGAACCTTTATTCGAAGAAGATTAAATGATTTAAACTTTAATTAATCTGAATTAAGACAAATATTATTTTTAGTTTAAAATATCGCAGAAAACATTTTATTTAACATGGAGATGGATGTTTTTGCGAGGTATAGATAGATTTATTGATCGCTTAATGTTTGGCATTTTATGTAAAAACTACATAACTATAAACATAGATTGACGAATACAACGTGAACGTCTTTTTTATATATTTTTTTAACTACCCAGTAAGCTTGAAAATTTAGGAAAATATTCTGAAGTAATCTGATATTTTTCTAGCATTTTAGGTACTTTGGTTTTATAGTCTTACAAAGACGTTTGTCGCGGAAATGTTAGAAAATGACCAATAATTTTTTAATTTACTATACTTACCGCTTTTATTTACAAAAATCGTTGCGTTTATACACACAAAATAATTCAAATTTTAAAAAAATACTGGGGGTCGCTGAATTGTAGTAAGCTTCTCCATTTAAGATTAGTAAATATAGTTTTTAATTAATAACAATATCACCTAGCTGCTACAAATTCATACAGAATTATTTAAAAGCTTAAAACTTTATAAATTATTATAATTAAAATTTTAAAATGAAATGATTTAAATTCTCCAAGGACTTATGCTTTAAATTAATTAAGTTTTACGAAATAAGGTGTGTGTGTGTGTGTGGGGGGGCAGATGTAAAAAATATTTTTACCGAAATTTTCTGAAGGCTGAAAGGTTTGGGAAATAATTTAATTAATTTGTGAATAAGTCCTAAAAGTGCCATTAAAATCTACCAATTATATGAGTTTTGCAAGAATTTCCAAATCGGGGTGTTTTTTGCCACAAAAAGACGTTCGAATTTCCCATAGAGAATTTATGATCCCCCATTGACACAAGAAAAACTAAATCTTTAACCAAAATTTCGAACGTTCTAAAAAGGATAAAAAATTATAATTCAATGATTAAAAAATCCTTTTGTCTTTCCTATTAATAATAACATAAAGATTTTAACGATACAATTTTGTTTTATTAAGTTTGGCGCCTTTTTTCATCAATTTTTAACGAATCTACTCTAGCCATATGCACACACACACACATACATACATACATACATTGTTTATATTTTGCTATATTTATAGTAAAAGAGTGCTCAATATTGGAGATAGACTTTGTAGATATAGAGACTGATGTTGATTCCTACGTCTGTATTCTATAATTTATCTCTTGTAATTATGTGATCATTCTGTTCTAAATGAAAAAAAAAGCATAATTGCACTAATCTGACGTCACAATGTATCAACTTAGAACATTGTAAAGCTCTTCTTTAGAATATTTTGAACAACCGTTTGTTATTCACCTCAACTCCCGCAGAAAGTCGAAAGTAAACATTTTGTTTCTTGATAATAATTATAATTGTTTTTATGAGCCCAAGACAATTGTTGTTTTGCATGGCGCAGAAAGGAAAATTCTGTACAAACTTGTTTTGTAAATGCTATATAGTCTGCGGTTGTATTATTTTTCACGTCATATAATAAATGTAAATTTCTTTTGGAGCAAAAAGGGTCTTGTGTTTCTTTCGTTTCCATCATTCATAGTTTGTCTTATACAATTACTTTTGGGAAAAGTGTATTGGAAAGAACATTTATTAAAAATTGTTTCATTTTGTGTATAAATGTTTTATTTATTTAAAATCGGATGTTCGTTTCAATCTTTGTTAGGACTTGGTTTCAAAATAATTGCCACTCCCCAGTTTATAGGCAGAAGCACACAAATGCATACTGGAATTTTTCCATAGTTAATAAAGTCGGCCAATTCTCGTTTTCCTCTGACTCAAAGCAGTTCTGTCTTTTCTTGAAATCAAAACGCCACGTCCGTTTATCTGAATTTGCTTTTGTGTGTCAACCCCAATTCTTAGTTTGTAAACTTTTTGCCATATTACTGTTGCTTTGTCTTTTTACTGTTAATTTAATTTGCATATAATGTTTACTTGCTTTATATTATTTTTTTGTTTTGTCCTTTTCTTTTTCATGTTATTTCAAACTTTGTCAATTCTGTTTGTTGGACAGTTCTGTTACTTATTTTGCATTTGACCATAGCTATTCACCCACATTGGCTTTAAAAAGGACCGTTAGCAATATGGTGAACTTTTAGGCATTCATTTTTTTCAAATTCAAAAAAAAAAAATATTCTCTCGTTTTTTTTTTTTGCCTACTAAAGAGTGGCTTATGCCCTCGTAAATTTAAAGTTGAAGCACATTTGAGCCACGCCTGAGGATATTTAAGACTGGTCATCGGGTAAACAGCGGAAGGCGGTTAGATGGCAGAACAGACGAGGCCTGCTGGCTACGGCACGAGGCAGATGTCAGAAGGGATTTGGACGTCACGTGCGATGACAATCGGCTGGCGGAGGACTTGTGTGTCAGATATGAATCAGGAAAAGTTGGCCGCAGTAAGGTTCAGGGCTTCCTCGTGTGAAAGTCGCCAACAGAGCAAAGGGTAGAAAGATTTTGGCATTCTTAAAAACTACGCCGACGAAAGACATCTCACAATAACGTAAAACTTTCCGGAGACTCTCGCGGGAAAAGCAAAGCAAATGCCAAACCCAGTGAACCACTTGGGACTCAAGCAGAAAGAAAACAGAACGACATTGAAAGAATATCTTCAAAACATGCTTGAGAATCTCGAAGGAAATATACGTAAGTTATTTTGTTTCTATGGATGCACCTTTTTTTTTAAAGTAATTTCTTCTTAATTTCGACAGTTTTCTCACATATATCATGTAGCAGTTTAGTAATCTTTTCCTTATTTCTCGCAAAAAAATTAGTTATTGTAAATTATTTTTTTTAGAAAATTCAAAAACAACTGCCTAGGTCAAAGGAACAACAACAACAAATTGAAAATCCATAAAAATCATAGATTTTCAATGGAAAGGAAAAGGACTAAATCCTGACGTTGCTAGTAATTACGCGAATAATTTAAAGAATTTCAATAAGTTTACAAATTCCTTCGTAGCTTCTCCTTCCCGACAAAAACTGGACTCATCAACCTCGGCGCTGAAGGTTTATTTCTCGTCTGTTTCAAAATGTTTAAGTTCCGCTTCCGCAACAGATACAACTTGCTCATCAATCCGAACTCCAATCCAAAATATTAGTAAAAACATTGAGAGTACAGATGGGGTTGTTCTGTTGGCAAATTTGAAAACTCAACAAAACGGGTATGATGTCCGATCCCGGTAGTAACGTGTTAGTCACATATTCATTTTTCTTGAAAGGGAAAGGAACAGATAATCATTAGAAATTTGATAAATATGAAATATGAACGATGAAATGACATCTTTATAATAATAATAATATTATTAATGATAATTTGAAATCCGCAATAAGAAAAAATGGCGTCGAACATAATGATTAATGAGGACAAAAAGAAAGTCGTTTGTATGTGAACGGCTTTGGGGAATGTTTCAAATCCAAAATGTCAACCTTTTAATATACAGAGATCTTTTGAAACGCTTCGAAATTAATTTGGAAAAAAAAATTTGAATAAAATTGCTTAAAGCACCTTAGCATCGACAGAAAAGCAAATATTAACCACATTTAGGTATAGTTGATAGTGTCTATCAATTTTGTAGCCTAATTGCTGCCCAAGTAAAATGTTAACCATTTTCAGGTTTACACAAGTCACCCAGTTGTGGAATGTCCAATACATATACATTGGTGTTGTACAACAAATATTAAACCACCCTGTGAGCAGTCAATGAATAATCTCCATGAATTTGCATCATCGTCCTGAATACGAAGATGCAGCAAAACTCCTTCGACATTGTTACAATATACACGATCGTTGGTTTGATTGAAGTAGGAAACACATTCAACATCTTTATTTTGAAATATAACTTTAATTCCTCCCGTAAGCAGATTTTTCTCCTTCAGTCTTTAGTTTCACCGATTCTATTGATAAAAGCTCAAATCCTTGATTAAGTGGCTCAGCTCTTTTTGATCAAATAGCATCGGTTCAGATGATAATCCCTCAAAGTCATTGTCATTCTCGCCCATGTCGACGAAATCATCATCATGGTCCGATTCTTCAATATCACCTGAAGACAGGAATCTAGATTTCATCGTAGTGTGATACAGGTTTGATAGCCGAATCGAAAAAAAGATTAGTTTCACAGATTTTCGTTTCTTCTTGTTGATGTCAACAATGTCAATTAAGCAGCAGTAGCAATCGTCGCAGTGACTTTGTGGCTCGTGCCAAATCATCGGAAGTGAAGCTCGACTGCCACTAACCAATTGGCGTAAGTGTTCCTGGCGTGTTTTGCAGACAATATGTGGTGTCCACGATTTGTCCTGGTTGCCCAGCTTCACTTCACTTTGATGAACTGACAAAAGATAATTGATCGGTTTTCTGTTATTGGTTATAGTAAACTCACCACATATATAACAGGAGAAGTCGGCATTGTTTTGTGCATCCTCTGCTGGAAGTCATTTGCCTTCATATTAAAGTCTCGAAATAAAACAAAGTGTCAAAACAACATTGTATTCAGATAAGGAGTAAAAGAAGATTTTACTTTTATCAACAATTCATACTTAACACTACACGCATTACATATCAATAAAATTTAATAAATTCATATAAAACACCAAAACTATTTTCTGTAGATCATATTTTATAATTATGTGATATGTTCAAAAATACACGCATATATTTTCGGCTAAAGCCGCATAACCATGATAATTATATAGTCTTATCTGAGAAAACAATGAATCATTTGATTATGAATAATCTTTGATAGTTTCAATGCCGATGTGCACTGAGATATCTATACACATTGTTAGTTACTTATAAAATGGTCAGGATATGGTAAAATCCAATGAATGGATTCCATTTTTTATCGAGTAATCATTCGTCATTGAGATATCGGATTACTTTTCATTCATAAAAAGGTTGAAATGAGTGGATTATGATTTGAGATTTTCATTTTCTAATTTGAAAACCGTGAATTCATTCAATTAAAAAAATGAAGTAAAATGAAAGTTGTTGCCAAAATGAGACATCATTTTGGTAGAGAGAAAACAATCTCTATCTATAAAAGGCAGGATGTGTGTGTGTGTGTAACGAATGCACGGCCGCAATTTTCGACGGATTTGCACCAAAATTTACATGCACATGCTCCAAGTTAGCGGAAAAGCCAAGACCGACTTTTCATTTCCCAACCCCCATCGATAGTAGAAATAATCGATTTTTTCAGGCTTCTACGGCAGTTTTCATGTAGTTTGCGGCCATTTTCTACTGGCCAGAGTGAGAGCCTATAGCTGGCTGCCACGAATAGGCAGGAAGATTCTATTGGCCAGCGTGAGAGCCAACAGCTGACTGACACGAATGTTAACTAGCATGTTAGCATGCAAAAAAATCGATAGCTGCATTCGTCACAAGTGGGAAAAATTTAAATCTGCATGACACTTTACTCCAATTGGCTCATTCGCTTGCTTAAACTCAACGTTGATTCTGATTCCACAGATCTGGGTTGGGTGTGAAAAAATATTTGTTGTTAACATTCTTTTTTCATTCGGTCTTTGCAGTTACGAGTCCTTTTTTAAAGCTGATCGTTTTGTGTTCATTTTGTTTAGTTCTTTTTTCGTAACAGATTTAATGTTTAGTATAGAGCTTAGAAAAAATTCGCAGTGTGAGATAGGCAAGAAGTAAGGCATGTAGCAACATCAGCACGGCAAAGGGCACTCCTTTAAAGGCAAGGAAGGGCAAAAATATTTTAAGTCAAGTGATAGCGATTTCTATATGAGTCGTACGATTTTTGAATCAACAACGGGAAACGCCAGGCCACGCTGCTAGTAACTAATATAAAAAAAATGGACGTCACTTTTGGATTCGGCAATTTCAAATTAGCCAGAAAAGAGTGTTTATGTCCTTAAATATGAACAATGTTATCAGTAAAATCTACAAACGCACTCAAATTATTTCTCTCCCGTCATACGCCTTCTTTTCTCTCTCTCTCTCTCTCCGCTTCTTTCTTTCTCTATCTCTCGCGCTCTCGCTCTCTCTCCTTATATACGGCTTTCCCTTCTACCTTCGCTTATTTTTCTCGCTCCCCTCATCTTATTACTCTCTCTTTCCATCACCAAACAAAAATTTCTGTGGTCTTTCCCAACTGCAAGCACATCCGGTTTTCCTCGAAAAAAAAAACAACAACACTTAAACTTTGTCTCGTAGGCAACAAAACGTTCGGCAGTTTTGTGGAAACAAAATTCGCGGTTTTTGCGCAGTTTAAAAAAAAATGAAAGTCATTTTTCTTCGTAATTTGCCACTTGCGCCCATTTTTATAAGAAGAGAAAATTACGGAATAATTTAATTTTCTTCTTCCTTAAGAAATAATTTCTGTTAATTCAGGGTATCACCTAAATGGGTGCTTTATCCGAAATGGAAGCAAAAAATCGCTACACTCTGTCAGAAATCAGAGAATTATCAGATTTAAACAAAATTTTCAGTACTTATTCTTTAATCAATGAATGTTTTACTGGAATAGCTGACAGTTCTTTCGATAGACAGATGTTTGGGAAATTTATCTAATGTGTACTTTGTGGTATAATTTAAGTGTATTAAATTACAGGAGGGTGCGGAGAAAATAATATGAAGTCTTTAGTGTTTGTTTTGACGTCCAAACACGTTAACGCATAGAATTTAATATCGATATTTATCCGTACGATTGTAAAAAATGTGGCACAAGGCCAAAAAGAGGATTGGGGAAAAGGACGGTCTTGTTCTGTCTTAATTCTAAACTTAACTAGCCACAAACATTGACCCAAACATACCAACAATAGTCCTACCACCAAAACAACACATTCTCTCCTACCTTTCTTACTACATCCACCATAATACCTCAATGTCTCAATGAAATCCCAACTAGTCCCCATATGTACATTTCAAAGTCTGTAGGTGGTGGGGGGAATAAAACAACAATTTAAAATTCGCAATGATTATTTACAATATGAATTAATATTTAATATCTGCCCTTCTTCATTCATGGTCCGTTTTTATAGCGAAGGCAGATACCATTCTTTGACAAGGGAGGTAACCGTGGATTACTCCACATCACCCATTTTTTAAAAAGTCCTACCAATATGAAATTCTATCTGGAGGTCTAACCTTGCGAGCATATCTGGTGTAAACTGACGGCCTGGCGCCATTAGAAACTGGCTTTTCAATTTCAGTTATTTGGCTTTCGTGTTGATCCCCTGACAATTCAACTGAACTCGGTTTCTCCGAGTAATTGATATCCAAAACAGATCTTGACTGACGCTGTGGTGTATTGAAAGTGTGGGTTTGTTGATGATGGCTGTTCAGTCTTAGGTGAAATGTTTTTGTCCTTGGATTCCACTCTCTGTCTTAATTCGAACACAATTACGTGAAGCGGGTTTTACAACGGCTGCTAGTGAAGGTTTTGGTCTTTTCACCCCCACACGTGACGCCCTTCAGTTTGATTAGGGGGACAACATTTGTTTGATGTCTTACATCGCAATTACCTCTTTTGTTTAGCTTTAATGTTGTTAATAATTCTTTTAAAATCTTTGTAAAATTTCCGCTTAGACAAATTTTTAGAGAACAAACTGGGAATTGCAGGGATCCGAGTGCGTAGATACCTTAATTAAAAGAAAAAGAATTTTGTAGTTCCAACGAATAATTTATTTATATGGAAAGACTGATCATACCCCCCCCCCCCATGGGCAGTGCTTTATAATCCTTACTATCTTATCAACATTTATTTTTTCTACCTACATTTATATACGTTAGAAATTAAACTAAACACAACTGACTATTAATGGATGACGTAATTCTGGGGTCTTTTTTTTGTCCAAATCTGTGAATTTGTTTTTGCTCGTGCTAAGTCTAAAAAGAAAACTATAACATTCACTATTTTTTATCCATAATGTTGAATGTGTTAAAAATATTCTACTTTTTTAACACGAGTAATTTCAAATTGATGTTAAAAATTGCCACAAAACATAGTTGATTTATTTAAGATGATCTATTATGACATGTCTCTAATTTGTATTTAGATACATTGGATTCATTTTCAATATTTCTAGTTGAATTGTTCCCCTATGTTGCATGTGACCCAGTATTGTACATAATTAGGTTAGAATAAAATTTGTATTTTATAGGAATCCTACCATGTGATAATTGAGATGTAGTAGAGTGGGGGGGGGGGCTGTATCATAGTTTCGGTTGTGGGGAGGGGCACATGACACTCGCACTGACTCTGAATGATACCATGTATTTTTGTCAAAAAAATTCATAAATTTTTGCATCACGAGGTTACAAAATAATTATTGCATGTATGAAAAATTTTTCAGTGTTTTTTTTAGTTTTATTGCGTATTCAGTTTGTAGGTCTCAAGAAAGAGGCTGCTGAGAACTTTTACACACGTATTCAGAGAATGATGAAAAACTAACACAAATTTAAAATCGTTAACAACGGATATCAATATCATTATTTTTTTATCGCAGAAGAATAAAGGAATAAAAGAATAAGAATAAAATAGAGGATAAACGGAAAAAAAGAGAATAACAGAATGAAGGAATATGAGAATGAAGGAATATAAAATTGAAAGAAATGGACTATAAATAAAGAATTAAAAATGAAAAATGAAAACTCAAAACTTGCACAAAGAAATTTACATCCAAAAGTGAATTATAAACGTGAGAAAGGATGTAAAAGAAAATGCTAAAGAGTTTTCTTTTTAATGACATTTGAAAAAATTATAGAAAGAACAAATGATGATGATCATCATCATCTTCAGCAGTATCAGCAGCAGCAGTGGACTTGCTCCTTGCAACAGAAAGATTTAAGGCTGAAAAGAAAAATAATTGACTTAATCTTTATTTTTAGATTTTAGAAAAGCAACGTTTTATACTATACGTCATTTCCATCAGACACAAATTAATTCTGTCTTCAGGTACAAAAATTGATTGAAACAACTCGGCATACCCACAAATATATAATCATACATATATTAATGACATTCAGGATGAAGCAGACTTTGGCTGGAACCCATAGAGCCATTATATCAATCCACAGCTTGTACACAATTTCCAGCACCATGAAGTAGATGCTGACAGTGACCCTGAGGCATTACGGGAAGAAGTGAGATGGAATGACAATGTCCTCATCGCTTATAATATTCATGACCATCAAAGACGAAGAAAATTTGATGTGCAACACCCGTGGATACACTGTTGACAGATATGCAAAGATACCTGTTCTTTTCCTTCTGTTCACCTGACCACTTTCAAGCAACTATTTCCGACTAATGTCTGTTAAGTGTATGTTATGTTTTAGGTATTTGGGAGTGCGTGTGATGTGTGTATATTTGTGCGAGTGTATGTATGTGGGAGACGTCAACACCTCTGCAAGCATGTCTGTCTAGTGTGGTTAAGAAATGTGGGTAGGGGTTGATCTATGTGATTATACATTAATTCTATCTATGTTGTTAAGTCCGTCTGGACAAATTGTTTTGAGGCACAAAATCCATTGCTCATCATGTCCCTCTAGTATTTTCTAAGGTTATATTTTGTGCCTATTTCTATTTTTTCAATTATAGTGAATTTGGCATGGCTTTTAAAATAATGTTTTTCTAGGTTGAAATGTTGTTCTACGGGTAATAATCTTTCGTATGGAGCCGACTTGATCTGATTCTGATAATTATTAATTCTGTCATGAAAGGGCTGTTCAGATTTTCCCACATATTAATTCTGGCATAGTGTACATTCTAATAAGTAAATTATGCTATGACTTCTTCAGTTAGAGTTGTGGTAGATTTTGAAATTAGTCTTAGTGACTGAGTTAGTAAACGAATTGGTGTCTAATGTGGTTACAACATAGGCTCCTTTTGTTGTTACATGGTTGGGGAAATCCTGTTGTTTTTATTCTTGGTCTATTACGGGTTACCTTATCGTCTGAAATTTGGTTACTACCGATAATTTCCTTAAGGTTCTTTGGTCTACAATATGCTAGAAGGCCGGGTTCCTCAAATAACGTTTTAGGTCTGATTTGAGATGTAGAATTTCCCAGCAACTTTTGATTATTTGAGAAAGTGGAGGAAGTGTGGTGTTGAAAGTGGTTACTAGAGGAATGTGACTGGATTTATTCTTCTCTGGGTGTGGAAATGTATTTATTTATTTGTTCCCTGATTAGGTGTTGTTTATAGCCATGTGTTGTAAACTGATGCTTGAGATTTTTAGTGTGTTTACTTAGTTCATCATTGTTGGAACATATCCTTCTGAGTCTAAGTGCTTGTGAATAGGGAAGGTTCTCCTTGAGGTGTTTAGGGTGGGAAGACTTAAGGTGAAGATAGCTGTGGGTGTCGATGTATTTAGTGTGTAGTATCGTTTGTAGTTCTCTGTTTTTATCGATGTAAATTCGGGTGTCTAAAAATGTTACCGATCATGTTGATTTTTCGTGGTCGAACTTAATGGAGTTGTGTATTTTGTTTAGGGTCATAAGGAATACAGTTAGTTTCCCCTCACTGGCCGTGTATATGAAGAAGATATCATCAATATATCTTGCATAAAATATGCAGTCATTACTGATGAGGGGATCAATATGGGTCTCCTCACATTTTCCCATAAAGATTATAGCATACGATGGAGCTGCAATGGTGCCCATGGCACGTACTTTTACTTGTAGGTAGTGTTTTGCATTGAAATCAAAAGTATACAATGTACGAATATGCTTCATAAGTTTTATGATTACTTCTGGGGGTGGTTCTTGTTTTTGTTCTTTTAGTAAGTGCTTCTTTAAGGTTAGGTTAATCCTTCGTTGTGGTTGATGTTTGAATAAAGAGATCTCAGTTACATTATCTCGTTTGTATATTTTAATATAATATATATATTTGTGAAATCTGCTATTGAAAATGGACTGAACTATTTAGTTCAATATATATCTGCAAAATTTCTACTTAATAAATTCTAATCTGCCTGCTTATGTTATACCAATTGTGGTTTCTATTCCTGTTGTACTTACGTGAAACTCTTCGCAAATTTTCTTTCTCCAGAATCTGTAGTGTTTGTACCAATTTCTGTAGTGTAGCATCTTTTCTCTGAAAACATTCTCCAGATATCTTAGCACTTTGCGAAACTAATTTAAATTCTATTGCTACCATTGAATTCTTTGTTTCAGGCTATCTTTGTTGAAAAGATTCTAGGATACATATGCATGGCTTTGGTGGTTACATTCGGGAAAATCTTTCAATGCCAAGGGAATCGTCTTTTGAAACCCCGGATGATTCTTTCATGTGCTTATCCCTAAATTTATTTATTGCACTTTATTAGCTATCTCTTTTTTCTTTATCTTCTCAAGACTGTAGCATATTAAACACAGTATCTGACAGTATAGAAATGACTCCTTCTCTCTCTACATTCATCTGTGAATATTTTTATATCTGGTGATTTTAATGATGTTGCCAGTATTCAGATATTCAATTTTTTTGTTGCTCAGTCTCTGTCAAGTAGTAGATTCATTACTCATTTCCCTAATAATTCTGATCAACAGGCCTCTTTACTGAATCTGTTCCTTACGTCTTCTCCAAGCTCTTGTCAAGAATCACACTTCTGTCTTCTTGGCAATTCAGATCACACTGTAGTATCTGTTGATATTTCTTTTGAGTCGTTTATTAGGAATCTCCTATTCACAAGACTTATTTCTGATACTGTTTGGGATTAATTTCATTTCAGAATTGTGCCACTAGGAGGAAAGGGGGAGGGGGTTTCTTCTTGGGTTCAAATTGATAGAGATGCTTTTGTACTTTCTCGGAAATACCAGGAGAAATCTCAATCTTCTCCTTGGTCTGCACTTTTGCTGGATCAGACACTATAATCCATAACAATCACTTTTTCCAGCTTTACCAGAATGATTGTTACAATTACAAGACACGTCTGCCTATAATAATTGTGACCATATCCCCAAGAAACTAAATGGGACACTATATAGCCTTTAACAAGTTTGGCTCTTATGACTGTTGGCAGCTCTTTAATAGTGTGTTAAATAAGTGTATATCTTCTATCCATCTTCTCTTCATTCAGTTTGAGGTGTTAACATCTTCAGCTGATAAAGCAGAATGTTTTACTCATAAATTCTCTTCAAATTCTACTCTTGATTCATCTGGAGTATCTTTGCCTGACTTTCTACTTAGAACTGAGTCTCTATTGAGTGATATGCATATAATTATATATAACTCCATCTATGGTTTCTGCTATCATCTCTAAACTGGATCCCTCAAAGCATGTGGACATAATGGTATCGCTGCAATACTCTTTAAGAAATGTGCTCCTGTACTGGCATCTATTCTGTCTAAACTCTGTAATAAATACGTTGTTGCTTCTTGCTTTCCTGATTGTTGGAAATCCTCTTCTGTAGTTCCAGTCTTTAAGAATTCAGGCAAACAGTCAGATCCTTTTAACTGTTGGCTTATTAGTCATCTACTGCTTTTTGGCAAAATATGAGAGACTCTATTATACTCTGAATTTTTTATGCCTCTTAGCTTGCAGGGTTTTCTTTCAGATAAGCAATATGACTTTTACTTCTCTAGTTCAACTGCTGTTGTGTTAATGGTTATTGCTAAAAGATTCTATCAAGCTTTAGATAAGAATGGTGAAGCTTGGACTGTTGGTTTGTATATCTCAAAATTCATTTGATAGGGTTTGGCATGCTGGTTACCTTCACAATTTAAAAGGTTAGGGTATTTCTGGAGGAATTTTTGATCTGATTCAATCTTTCTTATCAAATCATGAAATGAAAGTTGTTTTGAATGGCCACTTTTCCAGGTCTTTTTGCATTAATGCAGGTAGGTACCCTCTCACAGCTCTATCCTTGGATCTACATTGCACCTTCTTGGGTTTACATTTTCAGCTGACATGAAGTTGAAAGATTATATTGAATCTATTGCTCGGTCTGCTGTTAAGAATATTGCTTCACTGTGTCATGCTAGACAGTTTTTCTCACCAGAATATATCTTACACTTTTTTAAGTCTATCATTTGGTTATGCATTGAATATTGCTGTCTCATCTGGTCTGGTGGTTTTTGAGATTCTTGATAAAATTCAAAGAAGAATTTACAATATTATTGGTCCTGACCTGGCATCTCAGCTTCAGTCACTTCCCTACACCATTTCTATAAATATTTGCAGGATTCAGATGAGCTTTCTTGTTACCGAGACTTTATGCATTTAAGAATGGTAGCAAAGTTGCATCTTCTTACATTTGAAATGGCCATATGTGACCCTAAGTAAAATGCAAACAGGTTTTTCTCTCACACTTCTCACTTGTGGAACTCTCTTCTAGCTTCCTGCCTTCCAGTTAAATTTGATCTTCAAAAATTTAAATGAAATGTCAATCATTATCTTCTGTCTTTTTAATTTCTGTTATTTTATTGTTTTCTCTCCTTAATGTTTTTTTCTTATATTCTCTCACATTCAGTAACCTCTTGAGTCTTAGTGGCTTTATTGCCTTGCTTTGGGTGAAATGATTAAAAAAAAATGAAATAAATTTGAAATAATACATGGAAAAATTTGGCTGATATTAAAAACCACACTGTTTGATCTGAAGTAGAATTGGGGAAAAATTTTCCTTACCCTGCTGAAATTAATGTTTATTTTCAAGCAACCAGCAAATGAATTTATGTGGTACAGCAGTACATGGAGAGCATACTGACCAGAAGGTATAATGTTTCTTGTAATACCAAATCTAACCCATGGAACTTCAATGATGCCCTGCAGAGAAATTTGGAAAAAAAATTACATTAAAAAAAAGATAAGAAATCAATTAAAAAACAGTTAAAGAATCATTTCTGAATATTTAAGATTAAAATAAGAAAAAAAACACGTTTTTGTTTTCAATAAAAAAAATAGAATTCCAACATAAAGAAAATGTAACACAAGAGAAAACGGCTTACCTCCGGAACAAAAACAGATTCGGACAAGTCTTGGATGTAAAATATTCTCAAAAAGAAAATGGCGGCTTCACAATACATATATTTAAAATATACCGATATGGATGGACTTTCACAAGAATGTCCTTTAATATATGCAAATTTTAAGTGTCATTCAATCTATAAAAAGTGCTTAAAGAGGCAACAGACAGGGTTGTGACAATTGGAGCATACAGGAGACACCTGTCGGATTATTTGGTCCAAGTTCATATTGCTACTCTTGCTTCTGTTATGTATTTAGAGATTCTTGATGAAATCTAAAGAAGCATCTGCAATATTATTGGTCTTGACCTGGCATCTCAGCTACAGTCACTTTCCCACTACCATAACATAGCTTCCCTGTGCTTTTTCTATAAATATTTACATGGTAATTGTTCTGATAAGCTTTCCTCTTTGCTAACTAAAGTTTATGAATTTAAGTATAGTACTAGATCGGTGTCAAGGTCGCATCTTCTTACATTTGAAATGGCTAAACATAACCTGTAAGTCCTATGCAAACAGTTTTTTCTCTCACACTTCTTAATTGTGGAACTCTCTTCTGGCTTCTTGCTTTCCAGTCAAATTTGATCTTCATACATTCTCAATCGTTACCTTCTTAATTTCTGTTATTTTATTGTTCTCGCTTCTTAATGGGTTTTTTTTTTTCATGTAATGAACTTAGAAATGGATTGTGGACATTTATTACAAGCCAGAAGCAACTGATTACAGAAAATAATCAAATTACTCCAGAAAGCACAAAATAGAAGTATGCAGAATATCTATGAAAATGAAAGCAAAGGATTATCACTGCAAATCTTGTTTCATCAGTCGCTTACTCTGCTTGCTTGTTGCAAACTGTACATCAACGTAAGATATTCTTCTCCACAAAGTTTGATTACCAACAGCAGAGTTCAAAGAGTAAAGGTAAAATCCAATCCATAAATGAACACTATCAAGTCAGCGTTTTGACTGTTGACCTCTGCTTCTTTTACTGGACAACTTTCCTTCTCAGCATAAATTTTACTCACGCCATTGGTTGGTCTTTTGATATGACCATACAGTTTATGTACTTTTGACTGATAACTGATGTAGTTGGTTTAAGCTTGGTAATATTGAGTCAATCATTGATAGAGATATTGTCGCTGAGACATTTGTTCGTCATAAGTTTCATGATGTGGTTCTGGAATATAGCAAGCTTTTGAAGTGACTTTATCATCCAGTTAACACAATTGAGACCTATATGGTCTCAATTGTGTTATATACACAACTAGTAGGATGTAAGTGTCAATGTCAGATCTTGTGTCTTTCCAAACTTGGTTATTGTATCAAGATACAATCCTCAACTGAACTCAGCATGTCAATAAATTTGCTTGGGTAAGAAAAATGGACATCCTTTTTAAGTTCATATTTAGTATAGCAGACCAATCCTCCTCTTGTATACTTTATTTTTAACAGATCATTACAACAAATTGGCTGCATTCAATGCAATTCACGACCTTAACAGCCCATCCCTGCCCTTGAAATTGATAGAATTGTAATATACACAGACAATATATGTCTATATATATATATATATATACACACAATATATATACAATATATATATATATATACACAATAGATATACAATATATATATACACAATATATACACAATATATATATATATATACAACATATATACACAATATATATATATATATATATATATATACAATATATATATATATATATATATATATATACAATATATATATATATATATATATATATATATACAATATATATATATATATATATATATATATACAATATATATATATATATATATATATATATACAATATATATATATATATATATATATATATACAATATATATATATATATATATATATATACAATATATATATATATATATATATACAATATATATATATATATATATACAATATATATATATATATACAATATATATATATATATACAATATATATATATATATATACAATATATATATATATATATATACAATATATATATATATATATATATATATATATACAATATATATATATATATATATATATATATACAATATATATATATATATATATATATATATACAA